>BOPN01001039.1:218914-238914 GCA_017312705.2 Penaeus japonicus
TTGCAGCGTGCATTCATTAGAAATGACTACTACCCTGAGGAAGGGAGGGCGTAAAGCTGCCGGGTGGTTGTGGGAAAGGAGGTCCGGGAAGGTAGGAGGTTGTGTATGACTCGGTGCCAGTGATAAATGGATTATGAATAAATTCAGCATTGGTTGGTCTTCGGGAATGTTATATGTATTATGGTCTTGACATACTCTTGTCTTCTAATATTTATGGTGATTTTTCTTGAGATGAATCTCTTTTTTTTTGTCAATAAGACGTCACTCAACAGCACTCGTCCGCCTCGGTTCTCTCAAAACCTGTTTCTCGGGACAGTATGGACGCACCTACAAAATTGGCGGCATCGAACAACAAGTTTACCAATTATCTTCATTATGGAGGCGTTCCATAAATCCCAAAAATCGAAAAGTTACGAGACAGAGGCAGCAAATAAGTGAACCCGGGCTACGCGGCCTTAGAGTCACAACAAGGAAGTCAAGATGGCGGTGGTAGCCATCGAACGGAGATGCCTCGGCCTGTCCCCCGTGTTCCAGGTGCGTCTTCCAGCCCCCTCGACGAACGGCGCTGTGCGTGACCCCCTTCACCGATGGGGCTACGTAGCGGACAGGGTCAGTGGCCAAAGGTGGGTGTCCTTGAAGGGCCTGGAATCCATCGCGCTTCGCTCACACACCTGGCCTGCTCCGCGTGCCCCTCCGCGCGGCCTGAAGGAAGCCCGGCGAGTTATCTTCCCTCGGAAAGACATCTTTATGTAAATCAGGAGACGAATCGTGATCGACAAAAGGGAAGAGCTTCCTTCTCGGCCGAAACTTTCCAGGTCGGAGGAAGCCTTCGGGGCGAGGGGTCTGGATCCTCGGCCACCGGGACTGGGACTGGAAGAGCCAGTCGACGGAGAGTGATGATCCGCGCCCCCGTCAAGGTACACCTTGGGCCGCTGACCTTAGGTTGGTGACCTTAGCCGCGGCCCAGAAGACATGCCATCCAGTTAGGTGGGTCCTGTTTTCCAGGCGGAGGTTTCCAGACCCAGCTCAGCGGCCTCCTCATTGGCGGGCGCTTACGGGGAGGTGCGTAAGTGGAGGATAAGTTTCCAGGTGACTGGTTGGGCACCGGTGGACACGCAGGCACCTTGCACACTGGATGGCAAGGTGAGTTCCCGTGGTATGTGCCCAGTTCTTGTCTGTCATAAATCTGGCCTCGGAGTGAGAGAAGTTCGATGATCTCTGCGAGGACGAGGTACTTGTGATAATAGTCCATTCACACCGGCGGACGGTGCTGGGTCCTCGCCTTTTAAGGAGGCCCAAATGCCACAATTATTCTTGGATTTTTAACCAATGTCTTCATTCTTTAACTTTTGCCCCTTTATATATCACAAAGCCCGAGTTTTATCGCTTGTGCAGATTCGAGTAAGTTTGCGACTGCGTCTTTTGTGCACTGCAAAATACACGGCGTCACGATAAGATAGGAACCAAATGCATTAAATAAAAACAAACAAACAAACAAAAAAGCATATCATGACTCACAATGAAAAAAACCTACGACATAAACTTCAAAATTTGACCTTCTCCTTCCCCTTAAAACCTTGCCATCTCCTTTAATCATCTAAGGCAACCGACATCTCTAAAACATCCGCAGAACAACCTCTTCTTCCCAATTTTATTCTAAGGCGAAAATTCTCCCTCTTACTCAGGATTTACGTGACCTGGCAAGACAAACCTCTCCTCTCTGCATGACATCACCTTGCATGACACTCGATCCATGTTCGTTTACCTGATCTTACTGACAAAGCATGTTGTACATTCTTTATATATTGATAGAACGGATTGGTCGAATAGCTAGACGATTTTATAAAGGAATTGTTTACACTTTGCAGAAGAGTGAAGAAAGGCGAAGGTGTTTCGAGAGGGAGTCGGACTGTGTACACGTCCTCGAAGAGATTAAAGATTAAAGATTATTCACACTTGAAAATGTGAACTTCAAAGCGGTTTAAAAAGATGAACTTTCTTTACTCTTCACTCAACATTTATTAACGAGTGAGTGAACAGTTACACGAACCCTCTGAAAAAAAAAGTCCAGAAGTATTTTTAAAAGCGTTTTTTATAGTGAATATTTACATACGTTGTTATGAACCATGCTAAGTTATACCTGAAGTGACTGTTTGTTGGTTCCAGAAATTGCTTTCCGTCACGCGAGCCCCATCTGTCAGCTGGTGCATGACCTTGAAAAAAACTCAACATTTTCCTCACAAACGGTCATCTCTATGCAGGAAGTGTAAGCATACCCACTATATGCCGAGTGCAATGCCCTTTATAAGTATATCTCGGTTATCAAATACACTACAATAGCTCTTGGTTAGAGTATGATAAGTCCACCGCGCGAAACTACAGCAGATCTTGACTCTGTAGTAGTGTTGATACAGCGTGCATGGCAACGTCTATTTGCCGTGATCATTAGCAGAGCTACTGGATGTGGTTCACCAAACAAACATTTCGTAGATTGTCGTAAGACGTTCAAACATTTCGTAGGTTTTCGTAAGACGTTCGTTCGTTTCGTTCTCTTTATAGTAATGAGACGTTCCTGCATGACATTCCTGCATGACGTCCCTGCATGACGTCCCTGCATGACGTCCCTGCATGACGTTCCTGCGTGAATTTGCTAAGGAGTTTTCCCTCTGCTTTAAAACCTCGCCCTTATCTTTACAGTCGCATGACCAGCACATCTGAGTCGATCCTAAGCCCAGACAACCTTGCTGATGATTTTTCATTCTAAGGAGGTTTTTGAGTACCTTTATTAATCTTCATTACTTCGAATTATTATTTTTTTTTTTGAATGGTAATGAAAAATGTGATCTTTAATACAATAGAAAATCGGTTATGTGATTGATCTGAGTCCCAAGTTTATGATGATACGAGATCAATAAGTTTGATGATATGTCTTATTTCGATCTTAAGAAAAGCGCAATAATAACGCAAACAGGACACAAACAGAGGGCCAAGAACAGGGGGGGGAAGGGTTGTTACTAGGGATAACGGCGTCTGGGGAGACTTCGGGGGGTCAGTCACCTTGTAAAGTAATAGGCTATTTTTATCCACGTCAGGGGGCCTACCTGACCCTACCAGGCCCTCCCCCCAACACTGGTCTACCCCCCCCCCTATCCCCCATCCCGCTCAGCTCCCCCCCCCATCCCTAGTCCTCTCCTGTGAACCCGTTTGAAGGTCCTGAGCCATCGGGTACTGACAGGTCGCTCCTCCGATGACAGTTGCTGGTTGGTCGGAAAATAACAGTGAAACATGTCTGTATTTTTTAACCATTTTATATATATATACGAGGATATTTATTGGTCTACGGTACTTATAGATTTATCAAAATTTCATCCCACTTCAAAAAAAAAAAAAAAAAAAAAAAAGATATTTCCTCTTCATTCCGAAACGAAAGTAGTGATCGTACCCTGCCTGCTCTTGGTACCTCCCATACCAGCATGTCTGCGGTAAGTCTGCCTCCTACGGTACCTTACATCTAGAAGCATAAATAAGCACCAACTGATGCATAGTGATAGAGTCGGTTTATATAACCCTCTTGGTATGCGGTACCGAGTGGCGGCCAGACAAATAAGCAAATAAAAGGTCGCTGGAAATGTTTGACACACGGAAGAGATATTGTCATAACTGTCAAGCTCCCGCGTTTCAAGAAGTATCTCTTATTCAACCATTCCTTAGTGTCTGCCAAATGAAGGATAAAGCCATGGACGCTTGTTGGCCATTTGCACCGAGAATTGGAAGCAATAAAGCTGTTCTTTGATAATGTAAGGCTTTCGAACCTCTTAATGTACGCTTTTATGGTCTGTGATGCTTATTGTTTTTTTTATCTCTCTCTTTCTCTTTCATTCTGTCTCTCTCTTTCTCTTTCTCTCTCTCTTTCGCTCTACCCCCCCCCCTCTCTCTTTCTCTTCTTCTTTCTCTCTCTCTCTCTCTCTCTCTCTCTCTCTCTCTCTCTCTCTCTCTCTCTCTCTCTCTCTTTCTCTCTCCCTCTCTCTCTATCTATCTATATATCTAACTTTCTCTCGTCTCTCTACCACTACCGTATTTATCTATCACCTCTTCGAGGATGTTCGCTCGCTTGACTTCCCTCGTGAAATCGGATCTGAAGGTATTCCATGCACCTCCCTCCCTCCCTCCCCACAGAGTCATTACGGGTGTCCGTCTCCCCGTGACAGTGCGGAAATCCACCTTTAAGTGCATCCCTAATGTCCTCCATTAATTTCGTACCTGACCAGCGTGTCTGTACTTGTCTTTGTACCAACGCATCTGTCTTTGTTCTAACGCGTCTGTCTTTGTTCCAGCCTGGCTTAACAGAACCCCAAGGCGCTGGTGCTATCACCTGTACATACACGAGCCTAACTTGTTAAGTGTATGTAAATATGCAGCCCAGGTACAGCCTTTTGATGTATCGCTGTCCATAAGAGGTGATATGCATTTCCCTCTCCCCCCCCTCCCTCCCCTCCCCTCCCCCCCTTCCCCCTTTTCCGCATGGTTTGTCAGACATCCATTATATCTGTCGAGCTTATCTAATGGTGGTGTGTAGCCATGTGTCTGTGTGTGTTTGGTGAGGTGGGTTTGTGTGTGTGTTTGTGTATGGGGGTGGGGTGGGGGTGGGGGAAGGGGGGAGGTTGTATGTAGGAAGGGAGTTTGTGTGAGTGTGTTTGTGTTTGAGTGTTTGTATGTGTATGTGTGTTTGTGTGTGTGTGAGTACGTGGTTCTGTGTATGTGTGCGTGCGTGTTTTTGTGTATTTGTACCAGTCCTTATGTATGTGCTTTCGTGTGCGTATGCAAATACATTAGCGATGAATACATAGTTATGTAAAAATCAAACTACGACCTCCCATCCCTGCTGTCAGAAGAGCCCCTACCCTTACCTCCTCATACACCTAAGGCTACCACACCTCAACTCTCGCACCTTCTAATTACATCACAAAGAAAACAATTAAGGGTCTATAGGGTCCCCTTACCCCTACCCCTCCCCCCCATCACCCTCCCCTCCGCGCCAGCCTCAGTACTAACCAAAATATTCACTCAGTTCCGATTACTGTAATGAGACGATAAAAAATCACAGATTCTTACTCATTCTACGTAATGGTAACGATGTCGTAATGAATAACGAATTTCTGATTAATAATCACTCGCTCACTCAACATAGAACCCGTGAATAATGATGAACATTATATAGATTCACTCTACGTAACAATAACAGATGATACAGAATAGCAAACACTTATTTACACCACGAATTATCAAGATGAAAAAGACGTACAGTCATACTTATATACATGTATTTAATCCTAGGATATATTGTATATATATTGCTATAGTCATTACTATTCCTCAAAAGCGAATTTATTGACAAGTTTTATACTTATTCAGTTTTCCACATAGCTGTTTGTGACCGGTATCTAAATGAAGTTAACAAAATTAGTTTTTTAGATTATATATATATATATATATATATATATATATATATATATATATATATATATATATATATATTTCCATTCCCTGTAAAACACCTCTCTCGCGATGAGAACATGTTAATATGAAATGAATCTTGTCTAATTAATCTTTGTAAAACAATTAGACTTAATAACCCTCTCTTTGCGAGTCAAGATAACATCTTAACAGATGGTGTGACCTCAGACGTTGACCCTCGTGACGTCACTCAAGTTGTGAACAAGCTTCTTGAGATTGCGTCAAAAGATAGTACTTATCTGTTGAGTTATTACCATTATTATTATCATTATTATTATCATTATTATCATTATTATCATTATTTTCATTATTATCATTATTATTATTATTATTATTATTATTATTATTATTATTATTATTATTATTATCATCATCATCATTATCATTATTATTATCATTATCATCATCATCATCATTATTATTGTCATTATCACCATCATCATTATCATTATCGTTATAATCATTATCATTATCATCATCTCCTTGCATGACCTCCAAAGCCAACCAAAGTAGACCTACGCAGTATCGATGGCGTAACGAGATATCCCTTTAAACTGACCTTTGACCTCGTAACGGTTCAAGAAAGGGTTACGCGCACGACCGAGAAAATGTTATTCTGCAGATGTCTTAGAGAATAAATTATAGATATAAATTTTGTCTCTACTTTTTGTCTATTTATTTCTTCATTTCTTAATTATCTATCTACTTATATCCTCGTTCAATGATTCAGATATCCGTCTATTTGTTCAGATATATATGTCTTTATCACATATTCGTATTCTAATATTGATGTCTCTACTACAACTCTATCTACTAATTCGTTTGTGTATGTATGTGCGTCTTTATGTGTGTGTGTGTGTGTGTGTGTGTGTGTGTGTGAGAGAGAGAGTGTGTGTGTGCGTGTGTACATGTGAACGTTTACCTATAGCTTTGTATCCTGGTTAAGATTGAGATAGATCTTCTCGGAAATATTTAGTGACGTCACTGTACTTAGGCCTAAAACCAGTGTCCTCTGTGCGTGTCATTTTAGTAGGCCTAGCTTTTTCTATCCTTGAAATACCTCTCAAGCAAAGAAAAAAAATATATATATATACTGATAACGTGTGCCTTAAAAGAACAAAGAAGTTCCTATGATTTATTTTGCGTTTAATGTTCACCCTACATAAAACACATTTCCGATTAACACGTCGAAACTAATAATAAAAATAAAAAAAAACCTCAAAAACCATTAAAACGCAATAAAGTAAGATTTTTTTTTCTCTCCTCATGCTCTCCTGATTTTCATTGTTTTTCTTGTACTCTCTCATGTACTATTTCCTTTGTGATTTTTTTTTAATTAGGCAAGTAACAGCGTACATGCGTAAAGGTGTCCCCGCCCTCACTCGATACACAATGTGACCGGAAACTGAGATTATTGTCACAGACTCGCGATCTTACAGACAAATAGTTTGAGGACATACACACACGTATCGCTAAGACACACACACACACACACATACACACACACACATACATACATATATATGCAAAGAGAAAGATAGAGGAGGGAAGAAGGAAGGGCGGGAGGAGGAGAGAAAGGGAAGGAGGAAAGGACACAATCAAAGAGAGAGAGAGAGAGAGAGAGAGAGAGAGAGAGAGAGAGAGAGAGAGAGAGAGAGAGAGTGAGTGAGTTTATAAGTAGATAAGCAAGCGAAGAAACGAAGACATAAAAATTAGAATGAACAGAACATGAAAACACAAAACGCCCAATATATAACTAAAGAGAACAAACTTCCTTAAGCTAAAATATTCAGTAAACTTCTCGTAGCCCTCTCGTAACCCCCGTAGCCGCTCGTAGCCTGCTCGTAGCCCCTCCCTGATGGATAGACCAACCGACTACTCCGTTATTCTCTGCAATGGACAGCCTCATTTTCCTCGCCCTCTCTCCTCCCCTCCCCTCCCCCTTCCCCTTCCCTCCTCGCCTCCTGCGTCCCCTCTCCCTACCCCTCTCCCTCCCCCCCCCCCCCCCTTCAGACCTCTGCTGCTCGGGAGTCCCTTTTGTAGAAGTCATCTATGGTGTTTCTGGACGTGATGCATGGACGCTTAAGAAAAAAAAAAACGAAAAAAAAGAATAAAACCGGTTGCTAGTTTTTCTTTCTTTCTTTCTTCTTCCCCCTTTTTTTTCTCGTTCTTTGTCTATGACTGGTGAAGGATTTATGGGCGATTTTTCGACTATGGGAATGAATTATGTAAGTGGTGAAAGCGGGGATTCATTTTTTTTTTCTTCTTCTTCTTCGAGATTTAAGATGGGTAGTTGGTTAGTTCCGAGTCAGCTGGGTTTTTTTTTCGTGTGTTGTGAGATGGGTAGTTTTGATTTGTAATTCGCTGTCTTTGAAGTATGCATTATCGTTGTATCTCTGCGTAATTATCTTGAGCCGTATGAATAATTAATTGCATGGATATACGCATTTAGTATTGCAAATCATTCACAGGATAAGGTATGCGATTCATTATATATAGCAAAAGAAAGAGAAGAGAAAAGAAGAAAATCTTCCAACTTTCAAAAAGTGGTAAACGAACACTAACAAATTTCCACTTCTCTCCTTCACTCCCTCCTCCTTCTTTGCTACCCCCCCTCCCTCCTCCAACCCCAACCCCCCCCTCCTCACCCTTCCTTCTCTCCCTCCCTCCTAACCTCCCTCCTCCATTCCCAACCCTCCCCTCCTCCATTCCCTCCCTCCCTCCTCACCTTTCCCTCCCTCCCTCCTCCAATCCCTCCCTCCCTCCCTTCTCACCCTTCCCTGTCACCCCCCACCCACCCCACCCCCAAACCGAACCTACAAGTTATAATCATGCGAAGATTATAAAGAGCCGCTAACAACCTCAGTTATGATAAATGCTCTTGGTCGAGCGGGGGGGTGGGGGGGGGGGGAGTCCAAGAAGGTAAGTGTGATGCTCCTTTGAACTCCTTCGAGGTGTCTTGAGAATTCGGGTCGCGTTTGTGGTTGCTGAGCTGTTTGTGCTTGGATTTGGTTGTTTGTGTGAGAGAGATAGCATGATGGAGAAATAGGGAGATAGATAGATTGAAGGAGAGAGTGGGAGGGAGAGGTAGATAGATAGATAGATAGATAGATAGAGAGAGAGAGAGAGAGAGAAAGAAAGAGAGAGAGAGAGAGAGAGAGAGAAAGAAAGAGAGAGAGAAAGAAAGAAATAGAAAGAGAGACAGACAGAGAGAAAGAGAGACAGAAACATAGACAAAGAGAGACAGAAACATAGACAAAGACAGACAGATACAAACAAACAAACATACCAACAAACAAAACCACCCACAAGAAAACATAAATAAACCAAGTAAAAAACCCTCCCCCTCCCTTCCCCCCCCCCAAAAAAATTGATCCGCAACCCCCCCCCCCCCCGCCTCCCTTGATGAAGGAAGACCCAGAAACCGGATGGTGAAATTGGAGGTCCAGCGATAACACCGGATTAAGGAGTGGCTTTAACCGCAATTCGACCGGTCATGACGGCAAGAATGTTGGTCCTAACCCTTGTGCATGACTCCATTACATGTTTTTTTTTTTTTTTTTTTTTTTTTTTTTTTTTTTTTTTTTTTTTTTTTTTAACTCATTTGATTTTTTTTTTCTTTTACTTCTTCTCTGTGTCTCATTCTTTTTTTTTTTACCTCTATTTGTCTGTTTGTAAGTCTGTCTGTATCTCTCTTTCTCTCTGTCTCTCTCTCTCTCTTTCTCTCTTTCTCTCAGTCTCTCTCTCTCTTTTTCTCTGCCCCTCCCTCCCACCCTCCCTCCCTCCCTACCTTCCTCCCTCTCTCTCTTCATACTTTTTCTAAAGAGTGTGCTGCCCCTCCCTGCCATGCACATACCATGCACTTAGTCCCGCCTTCTCTTATTGTACACGCTTATTTGATCCTGCATGACTAGGCTGTCATTCATATGCGATCTCGTTTATTGATCTGATACGTCTAGTAATGAATAATCTTTTCATTTTGCATTTTTTGTGCATTTGTTTTCTCCAAGCGTAATGCACACCGTTGCAGAGGTTATCTTGTTCGAAGTCATGCAATTTTCCTTGCTTCAGACATGAGGTCAGCCTAGTTTTTTCATGCGCGTCTGAACTTTCATTGAACTGAATGAACGGGAGAAACAAAAAAAAGAGAGGTTGCAGACAGCTCGGGTCGTTGCCAAATGTTGAAAATATGAAAATATGCAATCCATTTTTTTCAGGGAGGTTTGTATATTTCTTTCTTCATTTTTTTTTTTACAAGAAATTATTACATATTTAGCCACGTGGATCATACATTTCGAAAATTTACTTAAGCTATTCAATCCCTTTCAACGCCTCTATATAAAAAAAGATAGATAAAAACTCACTCTCAAAATACACAATAATTAAAAAAGGGATCTCCCACCTTACTAATTAAATAAACTCGCCTTTTAACTCGCTGAAACTTAATCCCTCCATAATTCACTTTAATTAATTCTTTATAGCAACGCCCCCTATATCAGCCAAGGTTGATATACAAGGCAACACTCCCATCTCATTGTTTTATGTAAATTAGATCAACGAAGAATATTTAAGTGGCATCACTACCTACAAAGAGGACTTGTAATACTCAGATCGTACCAAGAGACGCATATTTATTTATCCTCATTATTTTTATCCGTGATTATATCTATTTGTTATTTGTTATTTATGGTTCTATCATGATTTTATCTATGTTTTTGTTTACGTTTCTGTTCCGTTTGTCTGTTTGCTTCCGGCGTCTTTGAGCGTCATGAAATCTGCCTCCTGGACATCATGCAGGTCATGAACACCTTCTTCGACCTCGTTCATGAACTGAAGGAGGTGTTGGGAGGTGGGGGTAAGGCGGTGGGGTAGAGGAGGGTGGAGAGGGGGGGACATGAGGAGGTCCTTAGGTGCAATGGGTCAAGATCCTTGAAGAAGTTTAACGGCTGGAATTTACAGTGGAGGAGGTTTTGGAGATGAAGAAGAAGACAGAGGAGGAGAAGAAGACGGAGGAAGAGGAGGAGGAGGAGGAGGAGGGGGAGGAAGAGGGGGAGGAAGAGGAGGGAGTAGAAGCAAGAGCGGGAGTAGGAGTAGGATGATGAGGATGAGAAAGAGAAGGAGAAGGAGGACGAGGAAGTGCAGGAGAAAGAGAAAGAGGAGGAGGCGTACACGGAGGAGGAGGAGGAGGAGGAGGAGGAGGAGGAGGAGGAGGAGGAGGAGGAACGAGGAAGGAAGAGGGGAGGTGAAGCAGTAGTGGCGTTGGAAGAGGCTGTGTTGTGATGGGTGGTGGAAGAGGGAGGGAGGGAGGGAGGGAGGGAGAGTGGAGAAGGAGGGATAGGAGGAGGAGGGGAGAGTGGGGAAGGAGGGATAGGAGGAAGAGGGAGAGACTGGCGAAGGAGGGATACGAGGGGGGGAAGAGTGGGGAAGGAGGGATAGGAGGAGGAGGAGGGGGAGTAGGGATAGGAGGGGGGGAAGAGTGGGGAAGGAGGGATAGGAGGAGGAGAAGGGGGGAGGGTGAAGAGAAGGAGGAGGGAGGAGGAGAGCGGGGAGGAGGACGGGTGGGAGAGTGGGTGGGTCGGCCAGGGGAGAGAGGAACAGGTTCTGTGTGCGGACGTTCCATGGGACAGTGACCCCTGAGCTACGAAACTGGCTTTGCTCGCCCGCCCGCCCGCCCGCCCGCCGACGCTGAAGCTGCCGTCAACATGAGGTGGAGACGCGACACACACACACACACACACACACACACACACACGCACACACACACATAAACCCAAAACAAACCCAACACAAAAAAAAACACAAACCCAACACACACACACACACACACACAAGGACAACACCCCAACCACCACAAAAAAAAAAAAAAAAAAAAAAAAAAGGAGAGGAACATTAATCCATCCGCGGCGTCACAAGGAACGTATCCTTGAGTGACCTTGAATACCTAGACCATCTGTCCCTGGAAAGATTTTGGACTCCAAGAAAGCCAGCGAGATAGAGCGTTCTCTTCTCGAAAAAAAAGGGAGAGAGAAACAAGCCGCGCTGAATCTTATTCTTCTCTCCTTTCCCTTTTTTTTTATCTTTCCTTTTTCTCCCTCCTATTGATATTCCCTTCCCTCCCTTCTTTGATCCTCTCCTCCCTCTCGCCTTTTATCCTCCCTTACCTCCCTACCCTCCCTCCTTTACTCTTCCGTTTCTTCCCTCCTTTACTCCTCCCTTCCCTCCCTTCTTTTCATCCTCCCTCCTTTGATATTTCCTTCCCTCCCTCCTTTACTCCTCCCTCCTTTTATCCTCCCTTCCCACCCTCCTTTACTCCTCCCTTCCCTCCCTCCTTTACTCCTCCCTTCCCACCCACCTTTCATCCTGCCTTCCCACCCTCCCTCCTTTACTCCTTTACTCTACAATCCCATTCCTACCGATTCCCTATTTCACCCACATCACCCAATTACGAAAGCGGAAACGGGTAAAGAGCCGAACTTGGCAACAACACCAGCAAGGTGAAGGTGCCGGGGTGACAGGAGCTCTTCGATCCACAGATTACAACGCCCCTGCTGAGGAACCTGTTAGTTCAGGTACCGCCCCGGGGGCACCTGGGTTATAAGGGCAGCCGTTGTACCGCCTGACTGTACTGTCACCTAACTCACCTAGTACGGGGAACGATAGGGCTCCTTAGATGATATCCCTCTATTAGATGTGATGATATTACTAGTAAGAAATGGTAGAGTGATATATTGTATATTGAGGAGTATTTGAAAGATATTGCTACCCAGATATCATGCAATTGAAGGACACCTTATATAGTGTATTATCAGTACTGATAAGGAAAGTACCATAACATATTGCATATTGGAAAGAAATAATACAAAACGTATATATATATATGTATATATCATATCTTCTAAATAACAATATCTTTATAATGATATAGTGTTACAGGAAGCACTATATACTACATGCAACGAAACATGCTCTCAACAGAAGTCCAATGATGAGAAGAGCCTTAACTAGACATTGCAAATTGCCAAATATACATTGCATAATGGTTTAGAGATAAAAAAGAAAAACTATATATTGCAAGTATCGACATACGCTATACACAATGGCATGGTAATAAAGATAAAAAATATAGTCATCTGTTGCACGTATCGCATGGTGGAATTGCACTTTGCAACATGACATGGTTGGGAGTACCATATGGCCTTCAACATAACGGTGTGACTTACTTATTATTATTTTTTTTTTTGTGCAACATAAACACAGATACAGCTAATAGTATTTATGCTTTTGTTTGTATGTGTATATACGTGTTCTTGAAAATTTATCTGTAGAGTTATTTGCTTGTATTTGCATGTATTGTGATAATGGTATTAGTAGTGATGACTGTAGGTAGGGATAGTTATGAAAGTGATGATAAAGGCAAAATAAGGATATTATCAACTAGAATGATAATGAAAATGATGATAGATATGATAATGAGGATGGTAATGATGATAATAATGTTAATAATAATGATAATAGTAATGATGATAAGAATGAAAATAATAATGATGGTAATGATAATGATAATAATAATAAGAATAACAATAATGATAATAACAACAATAAAGATAATAGTAATAACAATAATGATAATGATAAAGCAATTAACAATGTCAATACTTAATGATACTAGTAATAATAATAAACAAATACTACTACTAATAGTTATAATATAAAACCACAACATTTCATAAAACGGATCCCGAATAGAGTAAAATGAAGTGAAGAAAAGATCAAGTTATTTAAGACATTCTTTAATGGTCATTATGTTCAGCCTAAACCACATTCCTTCGTAACTCAGTTCTTGTAAATGTTGTAGTTTTCCTCTGTGACCTCCCCCTTCCCCTACCCCCCTTTTTTTGGTCTTTTCGAGACCTATTTTATCTGTTTTATGTCTATTATTTATTTTTTTCTCTCTTTATTTTCTCTCTCTATCTATATATCTGCCTCTCTCTCTCTCTCTCTCTCTCTCTCTCTCTCTCTCTCTCTCTCTCTCTCTCTCTCTCTCTCTCTCTCTCTCTCTCTCTCTTTTTCTCTCTTTTTATCTCTCTCCAGTTGTCCCACTCTTCTACTTCGCCTCTCCCCCTTCTTTCTTTCTCCTCCTCCTCCATCTACCCCCCCCCCCCTTCACCCTCCCCTCTCCCCTCGCCTCCTTAACATCCCACCCTTCCACCAACCCAGCCTACTCCCCCTCCCCCCTCCCCTCCCCTCCCATCCCCTCCCCTCCCCTCCCCACCCCTCCCCTCCCCCACCTCCCTCAAAGCAAAACCAGCAGCGAAGGAACTTGCCTGTTCTTATTTGTAACCTTAACACGTGGAAAACGCTGCTGTCATTGTTAACATGAAAGATATCTTATAAAGCGACACATCGTGAATATTAATTAATCATTTGAATTAGAGCTTCAATTAGGCACTGTGCTGGAATTTATAGGCCTTCGAATCCGATATGTAAATATTTTTTTTTCTTTGTTTTGTAATCTCACAAGAGTTGTCAAAATTTTGTCACTCGTAGAATCTCGTGGAAAAGAAAAGGAGAGAATTCTTATTCTTGGGAATGTTGTTTTTTCGTTTTTCATTAATCAAGTTATATATATATATATATATATATATATATATATATATATATATATATATATATGTGTGTGTGTATATGTGTGTGTGTGTGTGTGTGTGTGTGTGTGTGTGTGTGTGTGTATGTGTATATAAATATATATATATATATATATATATATATATATATATATATATATATATATATATATATATATATATGTGTGTGTGTGTGTGTGTGTGTGTGTGGTGTGTATATATGTATATATATACATACGCACACACACACACACACATACACACACACACACACACACACACACACACACACACACACACACACACACACACACACACATATATATATATATATATATATATATATATATATATATATATATATGTTTGTATGTATATGTATATATACACACACATACTCAAAGATTACGAGCAATTACCATTATCATGATAAAAAAAATATCATAATCATTTTGTTATCATTATTATCATCATCATCCTTATTATTGTTATTACCATTTTCATCAATACCATTATCATCATTACCATTACAATTACCGCTTCATGACAATCACCATTACCATAACGATTACTAAGATTTACCAAGAATTCTTGCGCCTCAATATTCCCGGAGGCAATGGCGCATGTTCACCGCTCGCCTCCCTTTCCGGTCTTCGGCCACGCCCCGCCAAGATGTAGGGCGCGGCGGGAGAAAAGGAACGGTTTGTTTACGGAAATTACGCACGTTGTATAATCCCCCCCACCCCCCTCCCCCGCCTCCTCCTCCTCCTCCTCCTCCCCCTACCCCCTCTCCCCTTCCTCTAACCCCCTGCTGGTCCTGAACCCTGTGTCCTTACCTTGGGATTTTCGACTTTCTCTTTCTTGAACTTTCTGTTTTCTTCGGTTGTGTGTATATATATATATATATATATATATATATATATATATATATATATATATATATATATATATATATATATGCATATTTATATATATATATATATATATATATATATATATATTTATATATATATATATATATATATATATATATATATATATATACGTATATATATATATATATATATATATATATATATATATATATATATATATATATATATATATATATATATGTATATATATATATATATATATATATATATATATATATATACGTATATATATATATATATATATATATATATATATATATATATATATATATATATATATATATATATATCTTCCTTTTTTTTGTGTATTTTTTTCTTTTTTCGTGTTTATAATCTTATTATTTTTTTCCTTTTTGTTTCTTTCTTGACTTTTCTCCTTCTCTTATTTATTTTTCTCTCTTTATTACCTCCCCCCTCTTGTCTCTATTATGATTCCTTCCTACCATTTTCTATGTTCTATTTTTCTCCCACTTTTTCCCCTCTCTTGCACTTCTCCCTTTCATCTCTTCCTTCTTCCCTTCCCTCCCTTCCTTCTCTCCTATCTCTCTTCTTCTGCATTCCTCCCTTTCCTTCTTAACCCCACCCCCCCCTTTCTCTCTCTCTTCTCCTTCATAACTACCCTTTCTCTCTATCTCTCTCCCTTCTCTCCTTCTTAACTACCAACCCTCTCGCTATCTCCCCCCCTCTCTCTCTCTCTCTTCTCACCTTCCCTCTATCCCCCCCCCTTGTCTCTCTATCTCACCCCCTCTCTCTTTATCTCACCCCTCCTCTCTCTCACCCCCTCCTCTCTATCTCTCTCTCTCCCTCACCAACCCCACAATCTCTCCCCTCTACCCAATTACACTGTCACACTGACGCCAATTACCCATTTATCGATCCATCAAGCCTACCCTATTAAGCCGAGGGATGAAGGATAGAGACAGCATCAGACAGATTGAAGATTGAGGGGATCAGCTCGACCCCTCGGTGACTGACCCCTCGTAGTGACATGACCCTGAGTGACATGACTCGAGCGTCTGTGTTGTCTTGTTCCTCAAGGTGTATGGGTATATTGGGTATCCTTAGACGTAGTGGATAAGGTATGAATGAGAATGAATAATTGAATAATGCAAGATGTGGGGCTGATGTGTTGATCACTACAGCTTTCTTAGAATTACGTCATTTCTGTGAGGGTGGATTGTTATACATTTTGGAGTTGTTGTTTTTTTTTTTTTTTCATTTTCATTCATGCTTGAACTTTAGTTGTTTCTTTGAACGTTTGTTCTTTGGCTTCTAGGATTTTGTTATTATGTGTTTGTTTTTATATAATTGATACTAGGATATGAATTTTGATTGAACTCTTATGACTAGTACATATCCCCCCTGTATATAAAATAAGCCAAGATTGAAAATTATCAAAAACTTAAATATAAGACACAAAATAGATAAATAGTCAAAGACGAAAAGCGCAATAGTTGAAAAAAAAAAGAAAAAAAAGAATGAGACAAAACCAGTGACACGATCTAACACGATTTGGATCATCAAAATCAATCAACAAATACTTAAAGACAATTCCCATTCTTATCCTTAGCCAAGAACCTCCTACGAACGCTCCGTGCCTGTTATCTTAAAAAAAAACACCGACAACCCAAATGAGGCGTGTACGTCCCGTAGAGTGCGATAGACCAACCATGTCCCTAGTCTATGATGTTATCTCTGTGATTCTACCTGCCTCCACGTCTCGTTCTTTCTTTGATTTTCTCTTTCGTTTTTTATCTTATTTTTGTCTTTTATTTTCTAAAGTCTCAAGTTGGACTTCGATCTCTGGTACAATAAAGCTACGTGATTTAGATTTCCTTTGAAGTGTTTGAAATAGCTGAGTAAATATTGACATGCGCTGTATGTAATCTAGTGTTGTACATGTGTGCGTGTGTGTGTGTGTGGATAGAGAGAGAGAGAGAGAGAGAGAGAGATAGAGATAGAGAGAGAGAGAGAGAGAGAGAGAGAGAGAGAGAGAGAGAGAGAGAGAGAGAGAGAGAGAGAGAGAGAGAGAGAGAGAGAGAGAGAGAGAGAGAGAGAGAGAGAGAGAGAGAGAGAGAGAGAGAGAGAGAGAGAGAGAGAAAGAGAGAGTGAGAGAGAAAGAGAGAGAGAGAGAGAGAGAGAGAGAGAGAGAGAGAGAGAGAGAGAGAGAGAGAGAGAGAGAGAGAGAGAGAGAGAGAGAGAGAGAGAGAAAGAAAGAAAGAAAGAGAAACGAAAAAGAGAGATAGGAAGAGAGAGAAAGAAACACGAAAAAGAAAGATAGGAAGAGAGAGAGAGAAAAAGAAAGAGAAGCGAGTGACAAGGAAAGAGTAACGAGACACGAGGGTGTGACAGCCGCCCATAAGGCAGAGAGAAGAGACGTGGGCGGGGAAGGAATGCTTGAGGGCGGTGATGCATGATGCAACGAAGGGATATACTGCACGGTATCCCATATATCTTTTCTTTTATATATATATATATATATATATATATATATATATATATATATATATACAGATAGATAGTTATGTATGTATATATATATATATATTCATCAACATACCTAAACCAGATCGAGCCCTGAGGGAGGATGGCCGGAAGGAGTTCAGTTTCAAACATTTCCATGTATAAATTAGCAAGGACCGGACTTAAACTACTGTGTGTGTGTATGTGTGTGTGTGTGTATATATATATATATGTGTGTGTGTGTGTGTGTGTGTGTGTGTGTGTGTGTGTGTGTGTGTGTGTGTGTGTGTGTGTGTGTGTGTGTGTGTGTGTTTTCTTCTTCTTTTTTATCTAACGGTGTTCTGTGAAATGACATTTTGATTTCCACGAATAAAACCTTAACACTACGCTGATATATGTGTCGTATTCATAATCCATAAAAGGACATCACGAATTCCCTTCGAATTGGCTTTAAAAACAAAATCCAAAGCATAAGAAACAGAGACAGATAGATAGATAGATAGAGAGAGAGAGAGAGAAATAGATACATAGATAAACAGATAGAGATAGATAGTGCGAGAGAGAGAGAAAGAGAGACATAAAAAAAGAAAAAAAATACAATAAACATACAGAGAAAATAAACAAAAACGAGAGAATGAAATAAAACAAAAACAAAACAAAAGTTAACAAAGCCATTCCAAACACATCGTCAATCAACAGCGAGATCCGCCCCCCACCGCCCCCCGCGCCCCCCCTAGCTTCGCTGTCGGCTTCTCACGACCCCGACATATGTCCCGACGACCCGACACGCTCCGCCAATCTGTCCCTGTCGCTAATGACACTTCCGTGAACTACCGCGACGGTACGACTGAGGTGGTGATGACGACGAAGTACTACTGGGAGTACGACTGCTATGGTAAGGGTGAGAGAGAGAGGGGAGGGGAGGGGAGGGGAGGGGAGGGAAGGGGAAGGGAGGGGATGGGAAGGGGAGGGGAAGGAAGGGGAGGGGAAGGAAGGGGATGGGAGGTGAGAGAAGGGAGGGGAGGGGAGTTGCAGTGTCATTCGCGTAAATGGTCAGTAACCGAAGGGAAGCGACGATGGGTAAATACGAAGGAGAGAGAGAGAGAGAGAGAGAGAGAGAGAGAGAGAGAGAGAGAGAGAAAGAGAAAGAGAGAAAGAGATAGAAATAGAGAGTGATATGGTGAGAGAAAGAAAGAGAGAAAGACAGAGAGAGAGAAAGAAATAGAAAGAGAAAGACAGAGAGAGATTGAGAGAGAGAGAGAGAGAGAGAGAGAGAGAGAGAGAGAGAGAGAGAGAGAGAGAGAGAGAGAGAGAGAGAGAGAGAGAGAGAGAGAGAGAGCGAGAGAGAGAGAAAGAGAGAGAGAGAGAGCGTGGGATCGCGGTGTGTGTAAGACCAGTGTTGAGGATGGCTTCTTTGGTGGAACTGAGTCAACACACAGGTTTAGGGTTGCTGAATTTGCTGGATAATTGAATTGTTTTAGATCACTCTTTTTATCTCTATTTATGTACGCTTAAGTAGCTATGGATGCGTATGCTATATATCTCTATCTATATGCCTATATCTATTCGTCGATCTATCTATTAATTCATATACGTGTACGTACTGTAAGTGCATGCATGTATATAGACATAAATACCTAAACCCACACATACACACACACACACACACACACACAGACACACACACACACACAAACCCAACACAAACACACACACACAAACACAAACACAAACACAAACACACATATTCCATGAGCTAATATCCACCAGCTGATACACGAACCGAGGAGATTTCAACGCCAAGTAAAGAAATGATCCGAGAGTACTTTTAACGAGAAGAAGAAACCCGGCACCGCCCATATGCCTACAGGAGATCCATTATTCTTATCAGTAGAAATACAGACACACGAAGTACCACTACGCATGTTTTATTCACTAGGGTTAAGGGAACCTAAGGGCTCTTACGTGCCCTGAAGGAGGAGAAGCGTGGGTACGTTGGTGAGGACAATGAACGGTAGGGTGGTTTATAAAGATTTTTTTTTTCATGTTTCTTCCCTTTGATCTTTGAGAGTTTTCGTTCTTTGTTTGGGATTGGGTAGAGGTAATATGGCTTTATAAGTGGTCTTCTTATCTTTGAGTTATGTGTTTATACTTATGTCATAAAGTCGAATTGAAAAAAAAAGATAAAAAGGGGAGCGTAAACATCGCGTGTAATGTAGTGAGAGAACCGAACACGGTGCTCGCATAGTTTCAATTGCTAATGCATTATCTCTGACGTTTTCGTTGACTTTTCCTCCCCCCATCCCTCTATCTTCCATCCCCCCTTTCCCCTCCCCCTTGCCCCCTTTTTCTATCCGGATTAGCACCGAAGCGAAGATCCCTTTTATGTCAAGAAATACGTATATTTCTCTTAACTGCCTTCAAGGGAGTGAATTTATCTTCCTTAAGAATTCTATTTGTTATT
>BOPN01001039.1:306414-308914 GCA_017312705.2 Penaeus japonicus
AATTATCTGTTTGTTGACTCATCAATTACTTTATCTATCTATCTAGATATCTATCCCTGTAATTAAAAAAATTACTTTTTCTTATATATCTATTTATTATTTAATAGATAAATCTATCTATTTATTTTTATTTATTTTTAAAGAATAGAACACATGGTGCAAGATTTATGCAACATTTAAAGACGGTCATCAATGCAACGAGGAAGACTTATGAGAAGAAATTATATGATAAAGCAAGTGAGAAGCAACATTGATCGGGATGAATAAAACAACATCAACAAAAAAAGAAAGAAAGAAAAAAAAGAGAGACAAAAAAAAATAAAATAAAAATAAAAACAGGAGGGGAATACTTTTATAAACCTCGTTTGATTTAATTTATTTAATTTCTTATCTGGTAGATTTTGATTGTGATAGATAGATGGATGGATAGCTAGATGGATTAATTGATTGATAGATAGATAGATAGATAGATAGGCGGGCGGGTTATGTAGGTAGGTAGGTAGGTAGGTAGATAGATAGATTGGTAGGTAAATAGATTGGTAGGTAGATAGGTAAGTAGATAGGTAGATAGATAAATAGATAGATATAGAGGTAAGGAGGTTGGTAGGTAAGTACGTAGATGCATAGATAGATAGATAGATGGATAGGTAGGTAGATAGAGAGACAGGTAAATAGGTAGATAGGTAAATAGATAGATAGATAGATAGGTTGATAGATAGATAGATATATATAGATAGATAGACAGACAGATTGGTAAGTAGGTTGATAGATAGGTAGAAAGATAGATAGATAGACAGGTAAGTAGGTAGGTAAGTAGGCAGGTATATAGATAGGTAGGTTGATATGTTTAGCCAGCTAGATAGATAGATAGACAAATAGATAAATACTCTGGTAGAGAGACAGATAGAAGATGAAATAGATATCTATGGAGATAGATGAATAGGTAGATAGACAGATAGAGGTGATTAGATCATAATAATATAAGTTATTTGAATAGATAAAATATATATATATATATATATATAAACAGACAGATAGATACAGTTATAGATTGTTAAGTTTTAATAAATGAGAGATACCACAGATAAAATATAATAATCAAAGGCTATGCAAGTGATGCTATATTTGCATTCGAATTGAACTTAATTAAACAGGAACGAGCTCTTAAAACTCTTCCGTTTACAAGTTATTGCAAAATTCGAAAATTATTTCGGATGCACAATCAAAGGCGCGGACAATAACCTTTACTCGGCTATGATGATCAGCTTTTCGTACACTCGCTCATGTCTCTCTCTTTTTCTCTCTCTCTGTCTCTGTCTGTCTGCCTCTCTCTCTCTCTTTCTCTCGCTCTGTCTGTCTGTCTCTGTCTGTCTGCTTCTCTCTCTTTTTCTCTTTCTCTCTCTTTCTCTCTCTTTCTTTCTCTCTCTCTCTCTCTCTTTCTCTCGCTCTGTCTGTCTGTCTGTCTGTCTCTGTCTGTCTGCCTCTCTCTATCTATCTCTCTTTCTCTCTCTCTCTCTCTCTCTCTCTCTCTCTCTCTCTCTCTCTCTCTCTCTCTCTCTCTCTCTCTCTCTCTCTCTCTCTCTCTCTCTCTCTCTCTCTCTCTTTCTCTCGCTCTGTCTGTCTGTCTCTGTCTGTCTGCTTCTCTCTCTCTCTTTCTCTCTCTCTCTCTCTCTCTCTCTCTCTCTCTCTCTCTCTCTCTCTCTCTCTCTCTCTCTCTCTCTCTCTCTCTCTCTCTCTCTCTCTCTCTCTCTCTCTCTCTCTCTCTCTCTCTCTCTCTCTCTCTCTCTCTCTCTCTCTCTCTCTCTCTCTGTCTGTCTGTCTCTGTCTGTCTCTCTCTCTCTCTCTCTCTCTCTCTCTCTCTCTCTCTCTCTCTCTCTCTCTCTCTCTCTCTCTCTCTCTCTCTTTCTCTTTCTCTCTCTCCTCTTTACTTCCCTCCTTCGCTCATCTTTCTCAATTCTTATCTCTCTCCCATGACTTTACCCTTTCCCCTTGCCTTACCTCTCCCCCTCTCCTTCACCCTTTCCTTCCTCCTCCCCTTCCTTTTGTTATTATGATTTTGTTATTATCATTGTCATTTTTATTGTTGTTAACATTATTATTATTACTATTATCATTAAAATTTTCTTTCCACTTTCCGCTTTTTCGTTCCTCTTCCTCCTCCCCTCCACCCCTATCCCCCATATTCACCCCAACCCACTCCTCCCCCTCCCTCCCCTCCCTCCCCCACCACCTATCCACCCCTCCTCCCCCATCCTCCCTCCCCCACCCCTATCCTCCCCCACCATCCCTTCTCCTCCACCCCCATCCTCCCTTTCACACCCATCCTCCCTCTCCCCCCACTCCCACCCTTTTTCCACACCCCAATCCTCCCCCACCCCCATCCCCATCCTCCCCCCACCCTCCCTCCTCCCCATCCCCATCCTCCCTTTCCCCCCACCCCCTTCCTCCCTTCCACACCCATTCCCATCCTCCCTCTCCCACACCACCTATCCTCCCCCCC
>BOPN01001039.1:313914-316414 GCA_017312705.2 Penaeus japonicus
ATGATAATGATCTTGATGATAATGATAATGATGATAATAATAATGATAATGATGATAATAATAATGATAATAATGATAATTACGATAATAATAATAGTTGTGATAACTATGATAATGAAAGCAATGATTATAACAAAAATGATTATAATCATAATCATAACAATTATAACAATGATAGTGATAACAATGATAATGATAATGATGATAATAATAATAATGATAATGATAATATAAAAAGATATGTAAATAAAAATATAAAAATGATGATAATCATGCTTATAATAATGATAAAAATAACAATGATAGCAATGGTAATAACGAGAGCAATAATAATGATAATGAAAATAATTATCAGAATAGTGAAGATTATGAAAATAGTAACGATAATAAAATAAATGATAATGATAATACGGATGATAAAAATAACAATGATAATAACAATGATACTAATTACAATACTCATAATCATAATACAATTACTTTTCCTTTTTCTTTGTTTGTTTCTTTGCATCTTGTTCTTCTTCCTCTTTCTCACCGACATTTTCAGATTCAGCAATTAATTTTCACGCCTTACCCTTTCGAATCTGTCTTTTATTGGCGATAAATCACAGTTTTAATTAACGTGAAATAAACGCAATAACCGATTTAATTGATTCTCTCTCTCGTCCTGCACGATTTATCAGCTCAGCTGAGGGGATTTATGGCATGGAGCACAGACACGTGTGTGAATAGATTTACACACACACACACACACACACACACACACATATATATATATATATATATATATATATATATATATATATATATATATATATATATATATATATATATATATATATATATATATATATACATATATATATATATATATATATATATATATATATATATATATATATATATATATATATGTATATATATATATATATATATATATATATATATATATATATATATATATATATATTATATATATATACATATATATACATACATATATATATATATATATATATATATATATATATATATATATATATATATATGTAAAGACAATAATAATGCACGATTTTATCAGCTCAGCTGAGGGGATTTATGGCATGGGTACAGACGTGCGTGAATGGAATTTACACACACACACACACACACACACACACATATATATATATATATATATATATATATATATATATATATATATATATATATATATATATATATATATATATACATATATATATATATATATATATATATATATATATATATATATATATATATATATATATATATATATAATATATATATATGTATATATATATATATATATATATATATATATATATATATATATATATATATATATATATATATATATACATACATATATATATATATATATATATATATATATATATATATATATATATGTAAAGACAATAATAATGAAAATGATACTGATGGTGATCTAATAATGGTAATATTATGGCGATGGTGATAATGAGAATAGTATTGATCATGATAAGGATAATGATGAAGATTGTTATGATGATAATGATGATAAGAAATAATCATATTCACGATAATCATGTTAACCCGAACCTCTGATAACATATTAAGGAAATTAATGGCACTAATTACAACATAGATGTCCTAATTAAGACTAATCATCTTTAATGATCCGAACAACAAAGTCACTATCAACATCAACATTCTGACAAGAGCGATCAACAACCATCAATATACTTGTAATGATGCAATATTGATAGCAATTATTCCAGCGCAACAGACAGATTACAGACCTTCATTGATTTTTATTTTTTTTCATTCGGAATGATAATGATGCAAATGATGAATCTATTTTTTGATTAACAATCATTTTACATTTTCTGCTTTAGGAAAATGACCCGTGGATTTTTTTTTTTTTTCTTTATTCAACTCCTCTTTGTGACGAAAACTGGTTGGACTAAAACTTCATGAGATGAATGAACTAAAAACACTTGGAGGAGAAGAAGAAAAAATAAGTTATTCACGAATATGTCAATTAATAGAAAGAAAGAACTTAAAAGCAGAAAGAAATAGATAAATCGAAATGAATTAAAGAAGAAAAAGAAACTAGAGATACACAAAGGAAATATAAAAAAATAAATAAAAATATCAATAAAACATAGCCAAGAAAAAACAACAATAAAGAAGCGAGAATAAAAATAAAAACAAGAACAAAAAAAAAAAAAAAAAAACAGATAATCCATCCACAAACACAGAAAACGAAAATTAAAGAATCAACCAAAAAGAAAGAAAGAAAGAAAGAAAGAAGAGACAAGATATTTTTTTAAAAACAAATTCACAACACGGGTTTAATTTCCCTCTTGAGTGAGAGGTCATTCACCCATGATGGATTTGCATGTTGACTTTCTTGATTAAAAAGTTCCGAAACAAAGAAAACATTTGGCATGACCAGATATTAATACTTATATTAAGAAAAAAATTATCATGA
>BOPN01001039.1:338914-343914 GCA_017312705.2 Penaeus japonicus
AAGAAGAAGAAGAGTCAAAACAAACAAACAAAAAAAAAAACAACGAAAGAGAAGAAGAAGAAGAAGAGTCAAAACAAACAAACAGAAAAAAAAATAACGAATGAGAAGAAGAAGAAGAAGAAGGAGAAGAGTCAAAACAAACAAACAAACAAAAAACAACGAAAAAGAAGAAGCAGAAGAAGAAGAGTCAAAACAAACAAACAGAAAACAGACTAAAACAAACAAACAGAAAAAAACAGAGAAAGAGAAGAAGAAGAAGAAGAAGAGTCAAAACAAACAAACAGAAAAAAACAACAACGAAAGAGAAAAAGAAGAGTCAAAACAAACAAACAGAAAACAGACTAAAACAAACAAACAAAAAAAACAACGAAAGAGAAGAAGATGAAGAGTCAAAACAAACAAACAAAAAATAGACTAAAAAAACAAAAAAAAAAACAGAGAAAGAGAAGAAGAAGAAGAAGAAGAAGAAGAAGAGGCAAAACAAACAAACAGAAAAAAACAACGAAAGAGAAGAAGAAGAAGAAGAAGAAGAAGAAAGAGTCAAGTCTGCAACATGAAACGAAGAGGAAGGCGCAGGTGCAATGACCTGTTGCGTCAAGGGGGTCTTAGTGACACGGGGCGTTGCATAGCACTTTCTTCGGCCGAGCTGAAGACGTGAGGAAGAATAAGGAAAAAATAAGTTTGGTGTGGATAAGGGAAGGGGATAGTGGGGTGGGGGTGGGGGAGGAGAGGGGATAATGTGGGGGAGGAAGGGGATGAATGGGGGGGTGATGGAGGGAGGAGGGAGGAGGGAGGAGGGTGAGGGGATAATGGGGGGAGGAGGAGGAGAATGAATAGGGGGAGGGGTGGAGGGAAGAGGAAGGAGGGGGGAGTTTGATAGGATAGTGGGAGGGGGGGAAGGGTGGGTGGTGGTGGAGGGTGGAGGGAGGAGGGAGAGGGGATAATGGGGGGAGGGGGAGGAGAATGAATAGGGGGAGGGGTGGAGGGAGGAGGAAGGAGGGGAGAGGGTGATAGGATAGTAGGAGGGGGGAAGGGTGGGTGGTGGTTGAGGGTGGAGGGAGGAGGGTGAGGGGATAATGGGGGGAGGAGGAGGAGAATGAATAGGGGTAGGGGTGGAGGGAGGAGGGAGGAGGGGAGAGGGTGAGGGGTTAGTGGGGGGAAGGGTGGAGGGAGGATGGGAGAGGTTGAGGGGATATTAGGGGGGGGGGAGAAGGAGAATAAATGGGGGGGTATGGAAGGAGGAGAGGTTAAAGAGAGGGGATACTGGGAGGGCGTTGATAACAATAAAAATTATAACAATGATTATAAAATGATAATAATTACATTAATAACAAACTGTTTATGGTAATGATGATAATAATGATAATGATAACGATAATAGTAACAATAACGATGATAATGATAGCGATAACAGTAACAATAATGGTGATAATGATAATGAAAATGATCATAATAATAGTAACAATAATGGTGATAATGATAATGAAAATGATCATAATAATAGTAACAATAATGGTGATAATGATAATGATAATGATCATAATAACCCACTTTCAATACATAGGAGTTAGACGGCGTTGTGTTAATGGCATTTCCAATCAACTTGATTGACAAGAAGACCGATAATATTTATTAATAAGGAGTGGAATGATGATTGAATATGGAAATTACCTTTTTTTATTGTTATTTGTGTTCTGTCTTTTCATTTGCTTTTTTTTTTTTCCTCGATTTTTTTTTCTTTCTTTCTCTTTTACTTGTTCTCTTATTTAGCTCTCTCTTCTTCTCCATATTCTTCTTCTTTTTCTTCTTTTTGGTTTTCTATTTCTTCTTCAGTTTTTGATTCTGCTTCATCATCATCTTTCTTTAACTTCGCTTTCCTCTGTTTCATCATGATCTCCCTCTTCCTCTTTTTTATCTTTTCATCCTCCTCCTCTACTTCATTCTCACTATCATCATCATTTCTTCTTATTATTATTATTATTCTATCTCTTCTTTTCTTTCGTTTTTTCTTTCTTTCTTCTTCTTCTTCTTCTTCTCTTTCTTCTTCTTCTTCTTCTCTTTCTTCTTCTTCTTCTTTTCTTTCTTTCTTCTTCTTTTCTTTCTTTCTTCTTCTTTTCTTTCTTTCTTCTTCTTCTTCTTCCTCTTATTCTTCTCCTACTCCTTCTTCTTCTTCTTCTTCTTCTTCTTCATCTCTTCCTTCTTCTTCTTCTTCTTCATCTCTTCCTTCTTCTTCTTCTTCTTCTTCTCTTTCTTATTTTTTTTCTTCTTCTCTTTCTTCTTCTTCTGTTCTTTCTTTCTTCTTCTTCTTATTCCCCTTCTTCTACTTCTTCTCCTTCTTCTTCTTCTTCTTCTTCATCATCATCTCTTTTTTCTTCTTCTTCTTCTTCTCTTTCTTATTTTTCTTCTTCTTCTCTTTCTTCTTCTTCTGTTCTTTCTTTCTTCTTCCTGATCTTCTTCTCCTTCTTCTTTTCATTCTCCTTCTTCTTCTCTTTCTTCTTCTTTTTCTTCTTCTTCTCTTTCTTCTTCTTCTTCTTCTTCTCTTTCTTCTTCTTCTTTTCTTTCTTTCTTCTTCTTCTTATTCATCATCTTCTTCTTCTTCTCCTTCTTCTTATTATCATTCTCTCTCTCCTCCTGCTGACTACTCTCATGCAAATATTATCACCGACAAAATGTCTGTCATGATGATTGCATTTTGACTTAAATATTTATAAACTTTTCGTTCTCTCTCGCCTACGTTCTCTCTAATATCAATTTCATGCATGTCGGATCTGTTAGCATCCACGTTCACTTGTTCATTTACAAGAACGTTATGTTGTCATCCGCATAATGTTACACATGGGAGTAAATGTTCGTTCACGTTTAACGACAATGCCACGGTTTCGGACAAGTGTAAAGATTCGGAGGCGAGTGTTACTGTTTGTGTGTTTGTTAGGGTGTGTGGGTGTGTGTTTGTTTATTTGTTTGTTAGGATGTGTGGGTGTGTGTTTGTGTTTGTATGTGTGTGTGTGAGGGTGTGTGTTTATGTTTGTGTGTGATGTGTGTGTTTGTGTGTTTTATGTGTGTGTGTGTTTGTTTGTTGTCTATGTGTGTGTGTCTTTGTTTGTTGTGTGTATGTGTGTGTGTGTTTATGTTTTTGTTTGATGTGTTTGTTTGTTGTGTGTGTGTGTTTTTATGTTTGTGTTTGATGTGTTTGTGTGTGTGACTGTTTGTGTGTGTGTGTGTGTGTGTGTTTGATGTGTAAGTGTGTGTGCGTGTTTGATATGTGTGTCTGTGTGTTTGTGTGTGTGCGTGTGTATGTGAGTGCGTGTATGGTGTATCATTTGATGTTTACTGTCCCCTTGGAAGTAGAAGAGAAAAACGAGGAAGAGGAAGAAGAAGAAGGGGAAGACGAAGAAGAAAAAGAAAAACGAAAAAGAACCAGAAGAAGACTATGAAGAAGAAGAAAAGGAAGAAGAAGAAATAGAAGAAAAGGTGAAATACCAATAGTAAAGAAGAGGACGAAGAAAAAAGAAGAAAAAAAAAAAGAAGATTAGAACTAGCAATAATGATAATAAGTGTCCAGTCGTTTTATCCAATCCACAACCAAGGGTCATGATGCAGAGGGGTCATGCGAGGTCATGACGCTGACTGGGCCGATGAGTCATGACTACAAATGTGTGGATAATGTCTTTGTCATGCAAGTAATAGTTTCTCGAGATTGCAACACTGCATGGAGGAATCTACCTTGAATCACTTCATTTAGTTTTGACGTTCCTTGACGTGGTTGTTGCAGACATTTATTTATTTATTTATTTATTTTTTATTTTTTTATTTATTTTTTTTTTTTTTTTTAGGTAAGCGTATCTTTCCGTTTATTTAAGGCTTCTTTCAAAACACGGTTAATCACGAAGGAAATTGATAAAAAAAAAAATGTTTTATGGATAATATATGAAGATATGTATTATCCATAAAGTTTTATGGATAATATATTTTGAATATTTTGATTCTCTTTTTTGGTTAATTCTATTAGGTACATAAGGCCCTTCATCTCGAGTCTCAATAAAATTATATTGATATTCCAGTTTCTCGATCGAATATTAGAAGAATAAGACACAAATATCTCTACAAATTTTCATAACGAGTTATAAATGTCTCTACTCTTTTCTAAATCTATAAATCCCAATAGAAAGATAATAAAAAAAATAAACTTTCCAACAATAAAAGAGATAATAAAAGAAGTAAGAGAAATATACAATGTAAAAAAAAAAAAAAAAAAAAAAAAATTAAAGAAATGTTTACAAGTGCGACGGGACAAAAGGCTAATATTCTGTGTCTTTATCTATCAATCGTTATCACTGCTTTTAAAATCGTAAAGCCATATTTGTCACGTTGCAATGTTGATTTTATGGACCGTTGAGCCTTCGTTGAGAATTTGAAGAGAGTTTGAAAGTGAACGTAAAGAAGTGATATATGACTAAATCAAGTGGTTTTGTTAAGTGGGTGATGACTGGTCACATTTTTTTTTCTTCTTTTTTAACGTTTAGATGTTAGGAAAAGGTGATGATGATGATGATGATGATGAGGAAGAGGAGGAGGAGGAGGAGGAGGAGGAGGAGGAGGAGGATGGCGATGATGATGATGAGGAGGAGGAGGAGGAGGAAGAGGAGGAGGAGGAGGAGGAGAAGGATGGCGATGATGATGATGATGATGATGATGATGATGATGATGATGATGGTGGTGGTGGTGGTGATGATGATGATGATGATGATAGAAGTGGAAGATGGTAATGAGAGTAAAGCATAAGAACCAGAGGAATAAGTAAAACAAGAAAAAAAAAATCAAGACAGAGAGAGAGAGAGAGGGAGAGAGAGAGAGAGACATAGACAGAGAGACACACAGAGAAAAAGAGAGAGAAAGAGACAAACATAGACAAAGAGAGAGAGATAGAGACAAACATACACAAAGAGAGAGATAAATAGAGAGATAGAGAGAGAGCTGAAATGTCCAATCTCTTTCCGCAG
>BOPN01001039.1:348914-358304 GCA_017312705.2 Penaeus japonicus
TTGCATGACCTCTTCATCTCGCGTTTCCAAGGTCATGCATAAGATGGTGCAACATTTTCCGGCATTATGCTCGTTTACGTGTGTTCATGTGAGGTCGTATGTCTCTTTGTAGGTACATATATGTATATGTGTGTCTGGACACGTACATAGATGCATTTTCATGCTGTGTGAGTTTGTATATATATGTATATATATATATATATATATATATATATATATATATATATATATATATATATATATATATATTTATGTATGTATGCATGTATATATATATATATATATATATATATATATATATATATATATATATATATATATATATATATATATATATACATATATATATATATATATATATATATATATATATATATATATATATAGACATATATATATACATATATATATATATATATATATATATATATATATATATATATATATGTATATATATATATATGTATGTATGTATGTATGTATATATATATATATATATATATATATATATATATATATATATATATATATATATATATATGTATGTATATATGTATGTATGTATATGTATATATACATATATATATATATATATATATATATATATATATATATATATATATATATATATATATATATGTGTGTGTGTGTGTGTGTGTGTGTGTGTGTGTGTGTGTGTGTGTGTGTGTGTGTGTGTGTGTACATCTACATTAACATGCGTGTGTATTTGTGTGTCTCCCCCCCCCCCCTCCACCCTCCACCCTCTTCCCTCCTTCCCAGCATCCAAAGATGGATACATCCCAGGCACTCTAACTATCCCGGAATGAAAACCTGCTCTCCACTTTTCCTCCACTAAACTTTATGATTTTGAGAAGGTTACAAAAGACTGTTATATCGTTTTAATTTGAGGACATAAATTACAGTGACTTGTTAATTAAGACATAAACACATTTTCTCATAGAGTAAAGTAAGTCCCTGGAACCAAGGCGGAATTTTCGATATATATAAACGTCAATATTAAATATAAAATGAATGATAATAAATTAATTGATTAACATAGCACTGTTTATCCTCATCATAGACAAAAATATATATACTGAACATAAATTGATGTATAGATACAATATTATCTAATATTTATATTATTGAATAAACTGATAATTGCTTCAGAAAATATCAAAGGAGAGATAATAGACTTCGTATTAATTAACACAATGAGTTTTATGAACCTTAAAGCGAAAGGATTAATCTGTTTTCCTGATTTCATTTACGAAATTCATGATGAAAATGCTGCAAATGGTAATTATATTGGTAATAACAATAATGATAATGTGGCCTTTTTATTATTGTTGTTATTTTCATTTAATTATTCATTTTAATCATAAATATCATCATCATCATTGTCATTGTTAGTATCATCATCATTATTATTATTATTATTATAATTACCATTATCCTTACCATTATCATTATTTTCACTGTCATTATCATTATCATCATCATTATTTTTGTATTAGTAGTAGTAGTTTCCCTTTCATTTGATCATGAAGAGGTTGAAAAAAGAAAAACGTTTATTTTGAATTTGAAAATAAGAATTATCAAAATTTACGTCACACTTATACATATGTATAACATAACTATTGTTACCATATTTATTATTATTATTATTATTGTTGTTGTCACCAATATCACTTTCATCAACATTATCATCATCATTATCATCATTGTCATTATTATAATTATCATCAACATTATCATCATTGTAATTATTATAATCATCATCATCATTATCATCATTGCTATTATCATAATCATCATCATCATTTTCATATCACTCTTATCTTAATAATTTTCTTCTCATTCCTCCTTCTCTCTCTGTGTTCTTCCACGTTAGACAAGATCTGTTCACTTTTCTTCACATTTTGAACATTTCATTTTTATAGGCTGTTTGTAAAGTCGTTTCTCATTTTATTGACAGTTGAGTCATATCTCCCGAGTATCTGTTTTTATTATCTATTTCAACGAGAATAATTCTTTTTATATTCTATTTTAAGATATTCTGTTTTAATTCTGCAGTGTCGTTATTGATTTGCAATTGCAGATAAATCAGGTATGTAGCTCTCACGTCGTTACATAAAGGGTTAAAATGGCTGTAAAAATAGCGTAAAATAGATATGAGAGAGAGAGAGAGAGAAGTGGTGGGTGGATGGATGGAGGAGGGAGGGAGAAAGAGATGGAGGGAGGGAGAGAGGGTGGGGAAAGGGGGAATGAGGGAGGGAGGGAGGAGGGGATGGATGGATGGATGAAGGTATGAAGGGAGGGAGGGAGGGAGGGAGAGATTTGGGTGAGGGAGGGAGGGAGGGAATGAGGGAGGGAAGGAGGAAGGGAAGAAGGGAGGGAGTGAGGGAGGGAGGGAGGGGTGGATGGATGGAAGAAAGGATGGAGAGAGCAAAAGAGGGAGAGAAGGATGAAGGGAAAGAGGGAGGGAAGGAGGGAGGGAGTGAGGAATTATCATCTGAAGAACATGTCCCGCCATGTAAGGAGAAAGAAAGAAAGAACGAGAGAGAGAGAGAGAGACACGTTTTCCCCATGATATCATGGTGTGTGTCCCCGTTCTCTCTCTCTCTCTCTCTCTCTCTCTCTCTCTCTCTCTCTCTCTCTCTCTCTCTCTCTCTCTCTCTCTCTCTCTCTCTCTCTCTCTCTCTCTCTCTCTCTCTCTCTCTCTCTCTCTCTCTCTCTCTCTCTCTCTCTCTCTCTCTCTCTCTCTCTCTCTCTCTCTCTCTCTCTCTCTCTCTCTCTTTCTCTCTCTCTCTCTGTCTCTCTCTCTCTCTCTTTCTTTCTCTCTCTCTCTCTCTCTCTCTCTCTCTCTCTCTCTCTCTCTCTCTCTCTCTCTCTCTCTCTCTCTCTCTCTCTCTCTCTCTCTCTCTCTCTCTCTCTCTCTCTCTCTCTCTCTCTCTCTGTCTCTCTTTCTCTCTCTCTCTCTCTCTCTCTCTCTCTCTCTCTCTCTCTCTCTCTCTCTCTCTCTCTCTCTCTCTCTCTCTCTCTCTCTCTCTCTCTCTCTCTCTCTCTCTCTCTTTCTCTCTTTCTCTCTCTCTCTCTTATTATTATTATTATTTCTCTCTCTCCTTTCTCTTTCTTCTCTCCCTCGCCCCTCCCTCCTCCCTCTCTCCCTCCCCCCTCTCTCTCTTCTCTCTTTCCCTCCCTCTCCCTCTTTCTCTCTCTCTCTCTCTCTCTCTCTCTCCCCCCCTCTCTCTCTCTCTCTCTCTCTCTCTCTCTCTCTCTCTCTCTCTCTCTCTCTCTCTCTCTCTCTCTCTCTCTCTCTCTCTCTCTCTCTCTCTCTCTCTCTCTCTCTCTCTCTCTCTCTCTCTCTCTCTCTCTCTCTCTCTCTCTCTCTCTCTCTCTCTCTCTCTCTCTCTCTCTCTCTGTCTCCCTCTCTCTCTCTCTCTCTCTCTCTCTCTCTCTCTCTCTCTCTCTCTCTCTCTCTCTCTCTCTCTCTCTCTCTCTCTCTCTCTCTCTCTCTCTCTCTCTCTCTCTCTCTCTCTCTCTCTCTCTCTCTCTCTCTCTCTCTCTCTCTCTCTCTCTCTCTCTCTCTCTCTCTCTCTCTCTCTCTCTCTCTCTCTCTCTCTCTCTCTCTCTCTCTCTCTCTCTCTCTCACTCTCTCTCTCTCTCTCTCTCTCTCTCTCTCTCTCTCTCTCTCTCTCTCTCTCTCTCTCTCTCTCTCTCTCAGACACCCGGAGAAGATGAATTAAGCTTATCTGCATATCTAACACAAGATATATGCATGCAGTTGCTTGTGCATGGTGGTCATGTCACGAGCGGAAGATGGGATCAAAGAGAAAACACGAAATAAACTTGGTAATAAGGTAAGAAATGATGGTAATGGTGGATAGAATGAATGCGCTTCAACTTCTTGAAGGTGGGCGTCGGGTAGATCTTCCAGAGCGGACCCGTGAACTCGCAGGCGTGCATCGTCTTGAAGAGATCCCTGACGATCTGGATGATCCGCACGGCCTGTGAGTCGGGGCTGAGGTGCGGGTCCAGGCAGCCCATCCGCCGACTCAGCGCCACCACGCTCACGGCTGCACGCGCCAGGGACAGGGAAACGATCTTGCAGTTATTGGGATAATGATGATAGATGCATGCACACACACACACACACACACACACACACACATATATATATATATACAGTATATATATAAATATAAATTTACAAACGCAAAAAGAATTCTAAAAGGGGGAGAATGATATTGATAGCAGACATTAAATGATAATAGCAATGACGGTTAAGCCTTTCAACCATTTGTCAGCATTCTTGCAACTCGATTTCAACTTGAAAATTGCAGAGACGCGAGATTTATTGCTCATTGGCGAGTATCTCTTTTTCCCATTGTTCATCTTCCGCCATTTCTTCGTGGTATTACTTCTTATTATTCTTATTATTCTACTATTTCTGGTGTTGTTACTGGTGCTGTTACTGGTGCTGTTACTGGTGTTGTTACCTGTGCTGTGCTGTTACTGGTGCTGTTACTGGTGCTGTTACCTGTGATGTTACCTGTGCTGTGCTGTTACTGGTACTGTTGCTGGTGCTGTAACTGGTGCTGTTACCTGTGCTGTGCTGTTACCTGTGCTGTGCTGTTACTAGTGCTATAACTGGTGCTGTAACTGGTGCTGTTACCTGTGATGTTACCTGTGCTGTGCTGTTACTGGTACTGTTGCTGGTGCTGTAACTGGTGCTGTTACCTGTGCTGTGCTGTTACCTGTGCTGTGCTGTTACTAGTGCTATAACTGGTGCTGTAACTGGTGCTGTTACCTGTGATGTTACCTGTGCTGTGCTGTTACTGGTACTGTTGCTGGTGCTGTAACTGGTGCTGTTACCTGTGCTGTGCTGTTACCTGTGCTGTGCTGTTACTAGTGCTATAACTGGTGCTGTAACTGGTGCTGTTACCTGTGATGTTACCTGTGCTGTGCTGTTACTGGTACTGTTGCTGGTGCTGTAACTGGTGCTGTTACCTGTGCTGTGCTGTTACCTGTGCTGTGCTGTTACTAGTGCTATAACTGGTGCTGTAACTGGTGCTGTTACCTGTGATGTTACCTGTGCTGTGCTGTTACTGGTACTGTTGCTGGTGCTGTAACTGGTGCTGTTACCTGTGCTGTGCTGTTACCTGTGCTGTGCTGTTACTAGTGCTATAACTGGTGCTGTAACTGGTGCTGTTACCTGTGATGTTACCTGTGCTGTGCTGTTACTGGTACTGTTGCTGGTGCTGTAACTGGTGCTGTTACCTGTGCTGTGCTGTTACCTGTGCTGTGCTGTTACTAGTGCTATAACTGGTGCTGTAACTGGTGCTGTTACCTGTGATGTTACCTGTGCTGTGCTGTTACTGGTACTGTTGCTGGTGCTGTAACTGGTGCTGTTACCTGTGCTGTGCTGTTACCTGTGCTGTGCTGTTACTAGTGCTATAACTGGTGCTGTAACTGGTGCTGTTACCTGTGATGTTACCTGTGCTGTGCTGTTACTGGTACTGTTGCTGGTGCTGTAACTGGTGCTGTTACCTGTGCTGTGCTGTTACCTGTGCTGTGCTGTTACTAGTGCTATAACTGGTGCTGTAACTGGTGCTGTTACCTGTGATGTTACCTGTGCTGTGCTGTTACTGGTACTGTTGCTGGTGCTGTAACTGGTGCTGTTACCTGTGCTGTGCTGTTACCTGTGCTGTGCTGTTACTAGTGCTATAACTGGTGCTGTAACTGGTGCTGTTACCTGTGATGTTACCTGTGCTGTGCTGTTACTGGTACTGTTGCTGGTGCTGTAACTGGTGCTGTTACCTGTGCTGTGCTGTTACCTGTGCTGTGCTGTTACTAGTGCTATAACTGGTGCTGTAACTGGTGCTGTTACCTGTGATGTTACCTGTGCTGTGCTGTTACTGGTACTGTTGCTGGTGCTGTAACTGGTGCTGTTACCTGTGCTGTGCTGTTACCTGTGCTGTGCTGTTACTAGTGCTATAACTGGTGCTGTAACTGGTGCTGTTACCTGTGCTGTTACCTGTGCTGTGCTGTTACTAGTGCTATAACTGGTGCTGTAACTGGTGCTGTTACCTGTGCTGTGCTGTGCTGTTACTAGTGCTATAACTGGTGCTGTAACTGGTGCTGTTACCTGTGCTGTGCTGTTACTGGTGCTGTTACCTGTGCCGTTACTGGTGCTGTTACCAGTGCTGTGCTATTACTGGTGCTGTTAATGGTGAGGTTACCTGTGCTGTTACTGGTGCTGTTACCTGTGCTGTGATGTTACTGGTGCTGTTACCTGTGCTGTTACCTGTGCTGTTACTGGTGCTGTTACTGGTGCTGTTACTGGTGTTGTTACCTGTGCTGTTACTGGTGCTGTTACCTGTGCTGTTACTGGTGCTGTTACTGGTGCTGTTACTGGTGTTGTTACCTGTGCTGTGCTGTTACTGGTGCTGTTACCTGTGCTGTTACTGGTGCTGTTACCTGTGCTGTTACTGGTGCTGTTACTGGTGTTGTTACCTGTGCTGTGCTGTTACTGGTGCTGTTACCTGTGCTGTTACTGGTGCTGTTACCTGTGCTGTTACTGGTGCTGTTACCTGTGCTGTGCTGTTACTGGTGTTGTTACTGGTGCTGTTACCTGTGCTGTTACTGGTGCTGTTACCTGTGCTGTTACTGGTGCTGTTACCTGTGCTGTTACTGGTGCTGTTACTGGTGTTGTTACCTGTGCTGTGCTGTTACTGGTGCTATTACTGGTGTTGTTACAAGGTCTGTTTCTGGTGCTGTTATTGATGCTGTTACTATAATTGCTATCATTATCATTTTGTGATTGTCATTATCAACATCATCATTATCGTTGGTATTATCATTAGCCGAAAATGGATATGAAAATATTCATAATGATATTTATATCATCAATATTATCATTAACATTGTCCTTATCATAACTATTGATATCATTATCATCATTTTCATCATCATCATCATTACTATTATTGTTGTTATTATTATCATCATCATTATTATTATCATTATTATTATAACTATTATTATTATTATTATCATTATCATTATCATTATCATCATCATCATCATCATTATCCTCATTATCAATATCATTATCATCATCATTAGCATTACTATCATTAGCATTGTTATTGTAATCATTGTGATTATCATTATCATTATTATCATTATCATTATACTTATTATCATTATCGTCATTATTATTGTCATTACAATTCTTATTACTATCTCTCTCTCTATCTATCTGTCTATCTATCTATCTCTATCTCTATCTCTCTCTCTCTCCCTCTCTCTTTCACACACACACCCTCTCTCATTATCTTTCTCTCTCTCTCTCTCTCTCTCTCTCTCTCTCTCTCTCTCTCTCTCTCTCTCTCTCTCTCTCTCTCTCTCTCTCTCTCTCTCTCTCTCTCTCTCTCTCTCTCTCTCTCTCTCTCTCTCTCTCTCTCTCTCTCTCTCTCTCTCTCTCTCTCTCTCTCTCTCTCTCACTCTCTCTCTCTCACTCACCCTCTCTCTCTTTCACTCTCTCTCTCAATATCTCTCTCTCTTTCACACTCTCTCTCCCTCTCTTCTTCTCCGTCTCCTCCCTTGTTTATCTCCTTATTCCTTATTTATCTCCCTGTGTTCTGTGGTTTCGTTCACATCCTCTTCAAGATCAGCATCAAGTAATTGTCTCTTTGGCATCTGCGCTTTTACATCATGCTTATAAACTGATTGTACAGCAGCAGCATCCTTAACGTTTGAATTTATGATAATGATGCGATATATGGATGTGAAACGTGCATATATATACATTGATAAACACACATACATTAGCACACACACATATATAGACACGCACACGCGCATATACACACAGACACACACACACGCGCATATACACACAGACACACACACACACACACGCACACACACACACTCACACACGCACACATACACATACAGACATTTGTCTTCTCCTTTCATTCTTTCCTTTTTTCTTCCTTCTTCTTCTTTCATTCTTTTTTTTTCTTCTTTCTTTTTTTATTCTTCTTCTTTCAGTCTTTCTTTTATTCTCTTTCTTTAATTCTCTCCTTCTTATCTTTTTTCTTTTTCTTTCGTTTTTCTTTCCCTTTTCATTTTTTTTTCTTTCTGTTTATTTTGTTCTTCCTTTCTCCTTCTTTCATTCTTTCTTTTTTCCTTCATTTTTTCATTTTTCATTTTTCTTTCTTTTTTCATTCTTCCCTTGCTTCTTCTTTCATTTTTCATTTTCTTTCTTCTTTCCTTCTTCCCTTTTTTTCTTTCCTTCTTTCAATTTTCTTTATTTTTCTGCAACTTCTTTCATTCTTTCCTTTTATTCTCCTTCTTTCCTTCTTCCTTGCTCTTCCTTCTTCTTCTTCCTTCCTTCTTTTCGTCCTTCTTTTCCTTCTTCTTCTTCCTTCCTTCTTTCCTTCTTTTCCTTCTTTTTCCTTCCTTCCTTCCTTTCCTTTTTTCATTCTTCTTCTTCCTTCCTTCCTTTCCTTCTTTTCCTTCGTCTTCCTTCTTTCTTTCCTTCCTTTCCTTCTTTCCTTCCTTTCCTTCTATTCCTTCTTCTTCTTCCTTCCTTCTTTCCTTATTTTCCTTCTTCCTTCCTTCTTTCCTTCCTTTCCTCATTTTCCTTCTTCCTTTCCTTCCTTCCTTCTTTCCTTCCTTTCCTTCTTCCTTCCTTCCTTCTTTCCTTCCTTTCCTTCTTTCCTTCTATTCCTTCTATTCCTTCTTCTTCTTTGTCCGCCGTTAAACCTGCATCATTACAAGTGATCTGCCGACGATATGCAAATGGAGGAGGGAATGCAATTCGCTCGAGACACGAGACAGAACAAAGAGTGTAAGAGCTCTGTATCGGCGGCTCTGATCTCGCTTCTCTCTCTTTCTCTCTTCTCTCTCTCTCTCTCTTTCTTTCTCTCTCTCTTTCTCTATCTATCTGTCTATCTGTATCTTTTTCTTTCTCTCTTTTTCTCTCTCTCTCTCATTCTTTCTCTTTTTCTATCTATTTGTCTTTCTGTATCTTTTTCTCTCTCTCTCTTTCTTTCTCTTCCTCTATCTATCTGTCTATCTCTCTCTCTCTCTCTCTCTCTCTTTTTCTTTCTCTATCTATCTGTCTGTCTGTCTCTCTCTCTCTTTCTCTTCCTCTATCTATCTGTCTCTCTCTCTCTTCCTTTCTCTTTCTCTATCTATCTGTCTATCTGTCTCTCTATCTCTCTCTTTTACTCGTTCTCTCTCTCTCTCTCTCTCTCTCTCTCTCTCTCTCTCTCTCTCTCTCTCTCTCTCTCTCTCTCTTTCTCTCTCCCTCTCTTTTCTTTCTCTCTCTCTTTCTTTCTTTCTTTCCTTCTCTCTCTCTCTCTCTTTCTT
>BOPN01001040.1:12500-17500 GCA_017312705.2 Penaeus japonicus
GAGAGAGGGAAGAGGAGGGAGAAGGGAAGAGAAAGGAGGGAGGGGTGAAGGGAAGAGGGAGGGGCAAGAGGAAGGTGGAGAGAGAGGGAAGAAGGGAGAAAGGGAGGGAGGGAGGGGTGAAGGGAAGAGGGAGGGGCAAGAGGAAGGTGGAGAGAGAGGGAAGAGGAGGGAGAAGGGAAGAGAAAGGAGGGAGGGGTGAAGGGAAGAGGGAGGGGCAAGAGGAAGGTGGAGTAGAGGGAAGAGGAGGGAGAAAGGGTGAGTAAGGAAGGGAGGGTTGAGGGGAAGAGGGAGGGGCAAGAAGAAGGGAGAGAGGGAAGAGGGGGAGGGAGAAGGGAAGAAAGGAGTGGGAGGGGTGAAGGGAAGAGGAAAGGTGAGAGCAGTAGGGGAGAGAGTGAAGAGGAGGGGAGAAAAGGAAGAGAAAGGAGGGAGGGGTGAAGGGAAGAGAGAGGGACAAGAGGAAGGTGGAGAGAGAGGGAAGAGGAGGGAGAAGGGAAGAGAAAGGAGGGAGGGGTGAAGGGAAGAGGGAGAGGCAAGAGGAAGGTGGAGAGAGAGGGAAGAGGAGGGAGAAAAGGAAGAGAAACGAGGGAGGGGTGAAGGGAAGAGAGAGAGACAAGAGGAAGGTGGAGAGAGAGAGGGAAGAGGAGGGAGAAAAGGAAGAGAAAGGAGGGAGGGGTGAAGGGAAGAGGGAGAGGCAAGAGGAAGGTGGAGAGAGAGGGAAGAGGAGGGAGAAGGGGAGATGGAGGAATGAGGGAGAGAGAGCATGAGACGGTAGGAGGGAGGAGGGAGAAGGGAGATGAACGGTTAAGGGAGAGGGAGCAGAAGACGGGAGGAGGGAGGAGGGAGAAGGGAGGAGGGAGGAGGGGAGATGAAGGGGAGAGGAGGGGGGGGGGGGCGGATTTTGCCCCTTTGACAGAGCAGTTTCTTCCCACGCAAGTCTCGACAGAGTTACGGAAAGTTGAGGATGTCAGCGCGTGGATATGTCAGCGGCCGTCAGCTGATTGTGCTGACGAAGAGGGCTGAGTTGCTAAGATGGACGGAATGCAGGAGGTAGGGAGAATTGATAAAGCAGGGAAGAATGACGTGGGATTGGATTATTTATTTATTTGTTTATTTGTTTATTTTTTTTTTAGAAAGAAAGGAGGAGTGAAGGAGGAGAAGATTAGAAAAAAAAACAAGGAATAAGGGATCTGATGAGAATAGTCATTAATCATAATCATTATCATCATCATCATCATCAACTTCATCATCATCATCATCAACTTCATCATCATCATCATCAACTTCATCATCATCATCATCATCAACTTCATCATCATCATCATCATAACAATGATAATGATAACTTTAAGGATAGCTATGATATCAGTAATAACAACCAAATGATAAAAACTAATGATAATGATAACAACAACTCCCACATCTACCCTCCACAACCCTTCCCTCCACTTCCCTCCATCCCCCTCCCCTCCATCTCCCTTTCCCTACCCCTCCCCCCTCCAACTAAATCGCCTTACCCTCCGTTCTCTATTCTACATCCCCCTTTCCATACCCCTCCCCCTCTTCCCTCTCTTTTCACTCCCTTTCCCTACCCTCCCCCCTCCCACCCTTCCCTTAAGTCCTCCATTCCCCTCCACCTCTCTTCTCCACCTCTCCCCTCCCCCCTCCTCCCTTAAACCCTCCTCCCCTCCCCTCCCCTCCTCCCCCCCTTTCCCCATCTTCACCTCCTTCCCCCTCTCCTCTCCTCTCTCTCCTTCACCCTCTCTCCCTACCCTTTACCCCCTCCATCCACTCCTGATACACTTAAGAAGGCTCCAGTGAGTCATTCTCCTCTCCCCCCTCCCATCCCCCTCCCCCCTTTCTAGTTTACCTTCTGGTCGTTCTTTCTTCTTCATCTCTTTCTCTACGCTTCCTGTGTCGCGGTTTCCATACAGGTGGATTCTTTTTACATTTGCTTGTGCCTTTGCCTCATGCTAGTGTTACAGTTAATCGCTTTATTCATCATTCCCTTTCCCTCCCTATCTCTCTATATCTATCTTTGTCTTTCTTTCATTCTCCTCTCTCTCTTTCTTTCTTTCTCTCTCTCTCTCTTCTGTCTTCTGTTTTTTTTTTTTTTTTTTTTTTTTTTTTTTGAGACTGTTGTCCTTATTTGGAGGGGGGGGTAGAGGGTGTAGAGGGTAGGGGGAAGGAGTGTAGGAAAGGGAGTAGGAGTAGGGGGTAGGGGGAAGGAGTGTAGGAAAGGGGGGTAGGGGGTAGGGGGGAGGTGTAAATCAGAGATGTTAAATATCCGTTCCTTTTCTCTCTCTCTCTCTCTCTCTCTCTCTCTCTCTCTCTCTCTCTCTCTCTCTCTCTCTCTCTCTCTCTCTCTCTCTCTCTCTCTCTCTCTCTCTCTCTCTCTCTCTCTCTCTCTCTCTCTCTCTTAGTAAATACGTAAATTGGTTTGTGATCTTGTCCTTGTGTTTTATGTCTGCTTTATGGGTCTGTAGATGTGCGTGTGTGTGTGTGTGTGTGTGTGTGTGTGTGTATGTGTGTGTGTGCTTGTGTGTGTGTGTGTGTGTGGTTATGTAGATACAGATATAGACGTAGATATAGATATAAATAAGCACACATCCCCCCCACAACCCCCCCCCCCCCCACATACACACACAAACAAACAAACACAAACAGACGTACTATCTCTCACCATGATATCAAACAAAACAGTACACAAACATACACACGTACATGCACACACACACACACACACACACACGCACACACAAAGAGTCACACAAAAATGACCACGTGTAAGCACATGCTCGGCCCAGCACTGGCGCCAGAGGGTTAGTGTTACCGGCGCCAGCATAGTCACGACGGTAACTTCAGCCTCGCGTCCCCCTCTCCCCCCCTCCCCCCCCCCTCTCTCCCTCTCTCCCTCCTCTCCCTCCTCTCTCCCCCCCATCCCCTACCCACCACCACCCTGCCATCACTACCCTTCTCTCTTTAGTCACCTCTTCCCTCTGTCTCTTTCCCTCCTTTCTTCTCTCTTTTCGTGTCTTTTCTTTTCGTCTTCTCTTCTCTCCTCTGTCTCTTTCCCTCCTTTCTTCTCTCTTTTCTTGTCCTTTCTTCTCGTTTTCTCTTCTCTCCTCTGTCTCTTTCCCTCCTTTCTTCTCTCTTTTCTTGTCTTTTCTTCTCGTTTTCTCTTCTCTCCTCTGTCTCTTCTTCTCTTCTTCTTTTTAGCCTCCTTCACCTTTCTCATCTCTTTCTTTTCTCCTTTGTCTCTTCAGTCATTCTCCTCTCTGTCTGTTCCCCCCTTTTCCCTGCTGTCTTTTACTCATTTCTCCCCTCTGCCTCTTCCCCCCTTCTCCTCTCTGTCTCTTCCCTCCTTTCTCTTCTCCTCCTCTTCTTCCCCTCTGTCTCTTCCCCCTTTCTCCCCTTCTTTCTTCTGTTCTCTTTCTGGTGATGGAGAGGCCGGGAGGGGGAGAGAGTAGGAGGGAGGGGTAGGGGGAAGGGGGAAGAGAGATTAAGACGGAGAACGAAGATGGGGTTAGAGGAGGTTAGGAGGGGGGAGGGTATGGGATAGGCAGGAGTGGGTGGTAAGGCTAGAGGAGGAGGGGGAGAGGGGAGAGAGGGGGGAATGGGAAGGAGGAGATAGGACAAACGGAGGGAAATTAGGAAAGGTGAGTAGGAGGGGGAAGAGAAGATGAGTGGGGGGAGGATGGGAGAGAGGGTAAGGGGAAATGGAATAGCAAGTAGTTAGAGGGGAAGATTGGAAAGGGAGGAGGTGGTGGAGGTGAGGGGGGGGGGCATAGGGGCTATTAGGATAGGGAGGGGGGAATAGACTGGAAGGGGAGTGAGGGGATGTTATGGTGGGGGAGGGGCTAAGGGTAGGAGTTGGGGGGGGGGGGACCATAGTCGTTACCTGTTGATTACTCTCTTATCTTTGCGTCAGAGACAGCCCTCTCTCCCTCCCTCTCTCCCCCTCCTCTCTCTCTCTCTCCTGTCATACTCGTCACCCTTATTAACGACCCGAGAAGCATCTGAGCGGTCACAGTTCACCCTTTTTGCCTCAATCCCCTAATCCTTAACTCACACTCACGTTACACTAATCCGTTAATCCTTGTGTATGCATATCCTTATACCCAAAACCCTTGCCATATCACTACCCTTGTGTTGCGTTTTCTCTTTAATGTCAGAGTATATACTTGTTTTCAACACTGATTTCTGCATTTTGTTGTACTTTAATTACGTGTTTATTGTATGTTCTTTTACCCTGTTTGTTTTTTTGTGTGTTATGTTTTTTTATGCACATTGTATCTTTTTCACACTTTGTTTTCCACTCTAAGTATGTTCTTATTACACTTTTTTTTTCTCATTTGACACTTTGTTTTTATGTATTTCAACTATATATTTTTTTCTTTTAAACTAACGTTGTTGCTTCTATATTGTTTCAGCTTAATAATCTTGTTTTTTTTTCATCTCGTATTTTTTTTTCACTTTCCCTCTTATTCCCTTCTACACTTGTTCACCCTACATCCCTTCTACACATTTTTATTCAACTTATCTATTTTCTATCTATTTTTTATTTATTTATTTATTTATTTTGCTTTATTCTACGTCAGCTTATATCTTTTATATCTATTCTACAATCTCTCTCTTCCTTATAAAATCATTTAAATACTAACTCCACTTTTGCGACACCCTTTTTTTCCACTTAAAATATGCCTCTTATGTAATTCCTATTCTATTTCACCCTTACTATGTTCCTTCGACATTTTTAAACTATCGGAGACTCAATTTTACCCTTTATGTCTATATTACTTCACCTCGTGTTCCTTCTACCCTTTTTTCACCCTTTCTGAGACTCCTTTCCACCCTAAATAGCGATACCATTTCACTCTATGCCCTTCAAACCCCTTTCACTTATCTAAATCCTACATCCTAAAGGCCTTAATCCTTTTATCCTAAATACCAATTGGATTTCATCTCATCTGCTCCTTTTTTCACCCTAACTGACACCCTTT
>BOPN01001040.1:25000-37500 GCA_017312705.2 Penaeus japonicus
CACTATAATCCTAGGACACAGAACACAGTAATTCACAGTACAATGGGCTGTCAATCCGTGACTGTCTTTACCCCTACGTCATGTTCAGGTTGCATCATGTAAGCTTGTTGATTCAAGATTGCAGAGATTGCTAAGACGTCCGCTGGTGTAGCAGTTATAATGATGATGATAATGATAGTGGTAGTGATAATGTAATGTTATTATTATTGTTATGCAATTATGCAGCAACTAATTATAATAATGATGATGATGATGATGATGTGATGATGATGATGATGATGATGATGAGGAGGAGGAGGAGGACAATAATGATAATGATAATAAAATAATAACAATATTAATAATAATGATAAAAATAATAATGATAATGATAATAATAATGATAATAATAATAATAATAACAATAATAATGATAATAAAAAATAATAATGACGATAATGATAATTATAATAATAATAATAATAATAATAATAATAACAATAATAATAATAACAATAATTGATTATACATATGAAAATGATAATGATAATGACGGTAATAATAGATAAATAAGGATCCAAAAAAGAAAAAGAAAACTAAAAACTCGAAAGGAAACAACATACAGAAACCCAAGCGGGATACGAACCCAAAACAGACACGCGCTTCCGTCGCCGCCGCGTTTCATTTGTTTCTTGAGAACAAGATGGCGGATTCCTGCCACACATATTTCTCAACCTCCTTTATGCTTCGGAGGAATTCATCCACGCCATTCTCTCAGCGATGGAGGATATAAGTCGCTATTTTCTTCTAAATTCGACCTAAACATTGCATCCTCAGCGGGATTCGAACCCGCGGCCTCTGGATTAGAAGTCCAGCGCGCTATCCACTGCGCCATGAGGACTGATGAGAGGGGAGGACGTACTTATTTGTTTTCTTTTTTTTCTTTTTACTTTTTTTTTGTTGTGTGTGTTTGTTTAGTTGGTTTTGTGTTATTTTCGGTTGGATTTGTTAATGTTTTGGTTGTTCTTTCGGAAGGACTGATGGGAAGGGAAAACTTATTTATTTCTTCTTCTTTTTTCTTTTTACTTTTTTAGGTGCTTGTTTTATTGTTTTTGTGTTATTTTCGGTTAGATTTGTTAATGTTTTAGTATTTCTTCTGAAGGACTGATGGGAAGGGAGTACGTACTTATTTCTTTTCTTTTTTTCTTGTTTTATTTATTTATTTATTTTTTGTGTATGTGTGTTTGTTTAGTTGCTTTTGTGTTATTTTCGGTTAGATTTGTTAATGTTTTAGTTGTTCTTTCGGAAGGATTGATGAAAAGAGAATACGTGCTTATTTTTTTTATTTTTTTTTTTACTTTTTATGTGTTTGTTTAATTTGTTTTTGTGTTAATTTCGGTTAGTTTCGGTTTAGTAGTTCTTCAGAAAGTGTGATGAGAAGGGATACGTACCCATTTATTTGATCTTTTGTTTTTTTACGCTAAATTTTCTTTTCATTTTGACTTCGTCTCGAGTATAAATTTGTATCATTTTAGAATTACTATTGAATTATATCTATTAATACTTTGCTAATGGATTGCAACTGGTCATCGAAATTGTATTGTCAAATGTTCTTCAGTATTAAATATTTTCCATTTAACACAACATACCATATTGATATTATCAATATAATTCATATTCTTGCTTTACTGTTAATTATATTTCGTTATAAGATTATATTCAATCTTACGATAATCATATAATCAAATTTCAATTATCAACATAGATTCATGAGACACGTTCTGATATTCCATATAATACCCTTAATTATATGATTAATTATATGATACCCATAATTAGTAATTATACCATATTACATTAATAAATTCCAACGTGTTATATCTCCAGTAGGCAGATATTATTATTACATTATTATCATATATTATTATATTATTATAGATATCATTATTATCATAATATTATATTATTATTATTATTATTATTATTATTATTACAATATTATATTATAATATATTGTAATAATGATATATTGTAATAATAATATATTGTAATAATATTGTAATATTATAATATGCAATATATATATTACAATATATAGTATTATTATTATCATTATTACAATATCTGCAGTAGGCAGATATTATTATTTTATCAATATTACATATTATCATCATATTATTACTATTATAGATATTATTATTATATCATAGTTATATATTATCATTATATTATTACTATTATAGATATTATTATCATATTATTATTATATTATCATTAATATCATTATATAATTAATTATATAATACCCATAATTAGTAATTATATCCTATCAAATTAATAAATTCCAGCGCGCTATATCGGCAATGAAATAGGCCTACATTACCGATAGCTCCTAAAAATTGCATATCGATTCTCTTATTAGGTTTAGAATCCTTTTGTAGATTCACTTTTGTTTATAATTTTTTCTTTCATTTATTCGCGTTGATAATTAGGTGAATGGATGATAAAGGACTGTGGTAAGGATAATGATGATGATTATGTTGATAAGAAGAGCGATAATGATAATGATGTTGATAAGAACAGCGATAACTGTAAAATATGATAATAATAATAATGATGATGATAATATTAATTATATTAATAGAAATATTGATAATGGTAAAGATAATAATAATAACAATAATAATAATGATGAAGTTAGTGATTGTAATATTAGTGATGCTAATAATGATGATTATGATAATAACAATGATAATGATGAAAAGGATTATGATAGTAGTAATAATGGTAATAATAAGATTAATAATGATAATCATGATGATAATGATAACAACAACAATAGCAGTATTCCTAATAAACAAGAATAGATAGGCATTAACGATATAAAAATAATATCAATAAAATCATAAAAACAACAACAAAACATAAACAACGACAACAACAACAAACCCTTAAAAACACAAACAAAAAATCCACATGGTATGAAATCCCAATACCCCCCTCCCCCCCTCCCTCCTCCCTCCTCCCTCCCCTCCGACACCATCTCGACAGGGTCTTGACGAGCCACCTGCCAGCTGGTGTGATCATATGGTGAGTGGTGTGATCGGGCTATTGATGAGAGAAAGGCACATAGCACCATACCAGCTGTGAGATAATCACACCAGCTGGCACGTGAGGGAAGCGGGGGGGGGGGTAGGGGGGGAGAGGGGAGGGGGAGGGGGAGGTTAATAGGTTAGAAGAAGGTGGAAAAAGAGAGATTAAGGAGGGGGGGGGGGGTGAGAGGAGAGGAGGGGAGAGGAGGGGAGGGAGGGAAGGAGAGGGGGATAGGGGAGGGGGAAATATATAGATAGATAGATGGAGAGAGAGAGAGATTGATTTTGATTTTGAAAAGTTTATTCATGCTATATATAGTGTATACACATGAATAGGCATAGGATATATATATATATATATATATATATATATATATATATATATATATATATAGAGAGAGAGAGAGAGAGAGAGAGAGAGAGAGAGAGAGAGAGAGAGAGACAGACAGACAGAAAGAGAAAGAGAGAGAGAGAGCTACAGAGACAGAGAGAAACAGACAGACAAAAAAAAGAGACAGAAAACGAGAAAAAAATTCATCTCAACCAACCCGCAACCAAAACAACCATCCAAACAAAGCCAACCACAACCAAAAAACAACCATCTCAACCAACTCACAACCAAAAACAACCACCCAAAGCCAACCACAACCAAAAAACAACCATCTCAACCAACCCACAACCATCCAAACAAAGCCACCCACAACCATCCACAAACACTCACGCGATCCCGACAACGACACAGTCAGCTGTTAGAAGAAGGACCTTGAAGACCTCAGGACCTCAGGACCTTAGGACCCGAAGGACACCCGATGGCGGTCGGTTCGCCCGAGAGGGAGAAGAAGACAAGAGGAATTGGCCGGGCGATGGAGGAAGAGGGAGGGAGGGAGGGAGGAGGGAGGGGGGGAGGGAGAGAGAGGGAAGGAGAGGGGGGAAGGGGAGAGGGGGGAGAAGAGGAGGTAATGGGTGTGGGGGGGGGGTGAGGGAGTGAAGGGAGGGGGACGGGGAGGGAGGGAGGGAGAGGGAGAAGGGAGGGGAAGTGGGGAGGTAATGGGTGGGGGAGGGAGAGGGAGGGAGGAGGGGGAGGGGGAAGGAGGAGAGGGAGAGGGAGAGGAGGTGATGGGTGGGGGGAGAGGGGAAGGAAAGGGTAGGAGGGGGTGGGGGGAGAGGGAAGGGAAGGGAGAGAAGGGGGTAGGGGTATGGGAAGGCAGGGAGAAGAGGGGAGGCATCGGAGGGTAGGGGGTAAGGGGTGGGGGAAGGGGGGAGGAGAGGGGTATGGGACGGGATGGGGGATGGAGGGTAAGTATAAAAAGAATTATGACACCACGTGATAAAAATATTATCATTATCATTACATATCCATTACTACTACTATTACGATTATCATTGTTATCATAATTATCACCATTACCATTATCATCATCATTATCACTATCATTACCTTCATCACTATCATCATTATCATAAACAAAAAACCGTTATCATCATCACCATCTTCATCATAACAAAAACTATAAAAATATCACCAAAAAATCCAGTCCAAACAACAATTCAAAACAAACAAACAAACAAACAACCCCTCCACCCAGGTAAAAAACAAAAAAAACAAAAACCCATTTCAAACAACAATTCAAAACAAACAAACAAACCCCTCCACCCAGGTAAAAAAAAACATTTCAAACAACAATTCAAAACAAACAAACAAACAAACAACCACCCCCCTCCACCCAAGTAAAAAAAAAAAAAAAAAATCCCACACCAACACACCTGTCCAGCAAAAGCAAGTTAACATTGTGATATGCGACGCCAAAGTGAAGAGATTGCAGGTTGCACATTGCACCTGGCTTGAACACCTGGTAGCTGAAGCTGGAGAGGCTAATGGTCAACAGGTGAAGACACTGTATTTTTTTATCTTTTTTTTATCTTTTTTTTTTGTATTTGTATGTTCATTGTTGTTTTGTTGTTGTTATTTTCTTTGTTATGGGTAAGTATGATATTTTTTTTCTTGTTTTTTGTTGTTAATGTGATGGTTGTTGTTGTTATTATTACGTATGCAATTATTATTATTAATATTATTATCATTATTTTTGTTATTAGCATTATCTTTATTGTTGTTATTGTTATCATCATCATTATTATCATCATTATCACTATCATTATTGTTATCATTATTATAACTGTTATTATCATCACCCTTATCATTGTTATCATTATCATCATTATTACTATTATCATCATTATTATCATATTTCTATTATAATCACTATCATCATCATCATTACCATCATCACCATCATTAATATTATTCCTATCACCAGAATTATCATCACCAGACATCAAATAACATAACAACCATCACAACCACAATTCCAGACAACCATACAACCATATCATCTTTCTCCTTCTTCCCCCTACCCCCTCCTCTACCCCCCCCCCCCCCCGACGCCCACGCCCACAGAACCTTATAAGATGTCGATAGAGAATTCCGTTAGAGCGAAGGTGGGTGGCAGTCTGAAGGAAGCGTGTGTCTGTGAGAGCGAGCAGGTGTGCACGCGTGTGTGTGTGTTTGTGTGTGTGTGTGTGTCGGGTGGTGGGGAGGGGGGGAAAGGGAGGGGGTGGATGGATGGGGGGAGGGGGGATGTGTGTGTCGGGGGAAGGGGGGATGTGTGTGTCGGGTGGTGGGAGGGGGGAGGGGGGGATGGGTGGGTGGGTGTGGGGGGGAAGGGGGATGTGTGTGTCGGGTGGGGGGTGGAGGGGAGAGGGGGGGAGAGAGGAGAGATTGATTTGATTTGATACAGTTTATTTTGCCGATCTGATTTACATGCCTGCAAAAAAGCGGGAGTAGATGTCAAGCATCTATCCAAACTGGCTAAGCTGCTATTGCGTAAAGGGCTTAGTTAAGCACTAATCTTACATACCTGAGGGGCTGCATTATACTGGTTAACATATTTACATGTTTTACCTAGTCGGTAAAAAGCCTTTTATGTCACTGATCATGTCAAAGACAAGACCAGTGTCTATAATATGATTAATATAATCTACAAGTGATGTTCTTTGTACAGTGCTGTTCGATCGATAGGATGCAGTTTCCGTACAGCAAAGCAAGTAGTGGTTGTGATTATGAGATTTAGCTTTTTTTGTACAGTGGTGATATGTGACTGGTTTTGCATCCAAAACTGCATCCTGCACATATTGTATAGTATAGTGATAGCCTATGCGTAGCCTGGTTAGTATAACTTGTTGCCTCCGTGACAGACCTTTATAAATTTCATAGGGCTTGTCCATGTATGATGTCCCGGCAATACTTTCATAATGCCAGATAGTGCCATGTCCATTCTTTTTCATCTTTTCTGTAGCCCATACCTGATCCTCATAATCTCTTAAAGAGCTATTAATACGTCTTTTCATCTGAGTAAGAGATAATGGTATAGCATAGTGTGGTTCTTCATAGGAAAGTGCGAATTTGGCTAGCTGGTCAACTTTTTCACATGATTGTATTCCTATATGAGACGGTATCCAGTGCAATGATACTTGTATACCCTGCTCTGAGAGTTTGGAAATTTGATGTAGGATGTTTTTATATACCATGTTTTCTGGGTTAAATGCAGTGGGTCTATAGAGGGCACCCTGACTGTCAGAAAAGACAGCCAGGTGGCGCCCCTATTCACTACCTTCTTTTATGGCATGGGTATATATTGTAGATTCAGCATCAGTTGTGCTTGCCCAGTCTGAAATCCGCACACTTTCTCTATAAGAAATGTCGGGAATTAAGACTCCAATCCCAGCTGCTCCATGAGAATCAGTGGAGGCATCACAGTAGATTGCAAGTGGGGGTTCACCATCAAGAGGATGGAGGATATCTTCTATATACTTCAGGTAATGAGACTTCAGTTCTGATGTCAAAATCATGGATTTAGGTCCTGGCAGTTTGTCAATATGGACATATACATAGGTTCACATGTAGTGCAGATAGTTTGGTTTCTGAGATGTGGGGGCATCCCAATGCTCCAGACATTGAAGCTGAGGATGGTCTGGGCAGTTTTGGCTTTCCATTCTAAGTTGGAGTGCATTAGATTGGAATATCGAGGCCGAGCAAACCTGACTCTGTGACTGATCTCATTTGCCAGACTTGGGAGATCTGTGGTTTGGAGTAGGAGCTGCAAGATTCTGGTACCAGAACGGTATTAATTTGGGTAACACGACTGTGGACTGTGGGGAGATCTAATTCTTTCCTCATGACCAGAACTTTGGTGAATCTGTGGGCAACCGAGTATAATTCTCATAGCCTTGTTCTGTAGAACTTCAAGGGGTTTAAGGGCGCAAGTAACAGACTAAGAACCGGACTCGCATAGTCAATCACGGACCGAGCTAAGGTAATATAAATCAACCTCAGGACTCTGAGGGAGGCACCAACATATCTGTTACATATTAATTGTAATGGTCTTAAACGTTCCAAGCAACGTTCTTTTATATCGTGAATAATTTCCTGGGTGAAACGAGAATTGCGTGACATGAGGTGTGGAGGAATCACCATAACACCAAGATACCTGTAGGAGTCAGTCATTGCAATAACCTGTCCACCTAAGCTTGGTATATAGGGCAGTTGACGAGGTCTGGATATATGTTTGGTTTTGATAGGGTTGATTATGAGGCCAAGAGGAGAGACGGAGTGTGCATGTGTGGGTGTGGGTTAGGGAGGCGTGGGGGGGAGGGGAGTTGTGTGTGCGTGTGTGTGTGTACGTGTGTGTGTGTACGTGAAGACTAGACAAGTTTTTTAGATGTGTGGGTGTCGACGGTTAGGTGGAGGGGGTGATGGGGGGGATAGATAAGGAGAGGGAGGGGAAGGGGGTGAGTACAGAGGAGGGGGGGGGGGGGGGGGGGGGGGGGGGGGGCAGAGAGGTTAGAGAGGGGAACATGAAGACGTCACGGAAGATACGAGGAGGGAGAGGGAGAGGGAGAGGGGGGGGGAGAGGGAGAGGGGGAGTGGGAGGTAAAAGGATGGGGGAAAGGTAGAGAAAAAGAGGATAAGAGGGGGAAGGGGCAGAGAGGAGGGAAAGGGGAGAGAGAGAGGGGGATAGGGAAGAGAGAGAAAGGGGGATAGCAAAAGAGGAGAGGGGGGGGAAAGGGGAGAGAAAGGGGGCGAGGGGAGAGAAAGGGGAGAAAGAGGGGGTAGGGAAAAGAGAGAGGGAGAGAAAGGTAGGGAAAGGGGAGAGAGATAAACAAAAAAAAGTAAAGGGGAGGTTATTATCCGACAAGTCCTATTAAGCGGTCAATACAGACATACCTTTATCTTGGGTCACTTTAGAGTACCTGCTTTAGTGCTTAAGGTATATCTCTCTCTCTCTTTGTCCCTTTGTCTCATTTTCTTTCCCTTTTTTCCTTTTCTTGTTTCCTCTCCTTTCTTTCTGCATGGGTGGTCAGCCAGCTTACCCGGTCAGCGCCTAAGTCAGCTAAATACCAAAAAAAAAAAAAAAACAGGTACCAAGGCATAGATTTAACATAAGGGTTGACTTATGAACAATATTGACAATAACAATAACATGATAACAAGATGGAGAGTACAAGAACCTCCTAGTACAGTTTGCAAGGGTGAGTAGGTCTAGTAAAACCTGTTAGAATTCCTATTATCAGTATACATCCATACCAATCCCATTAATTCAGTATATCCCATTATATATTCAGTAAATCCCATTATTCAGTATATCCTAAGTACATCCCAATTGGTCAGTATACATCTAGAAAAAACATGTCAGTATAGCATAAGCACATCCCAATAATTAGTATCCCAGCAGTATAAAATGACAACCAGTATACAGAGTAAGTATCCCATGATAGTAAGTATCACATGACAATCAGTATACAAAGAACAGTTAGTCAGTAAAGCGTAGTTAGTCAGTTCATGATAGTCAGGTCGTTCTCTAACTACCTTGAGTCATTGGAACTCCAGTACAACCTGTTTATCAGTATAGTTCTAGTATACTATCATACTTCTAGTACAAAGTAATAGTCCGCATACATATAAAACCATTAATTAATTGGTATATTATTACTACAACTCATCAGTCAGTAAAGATTTATTACAAGCCATGACTTCCCTTGATGCTTGACCTTCAATGTAAAATATCTCGAGCATGAAATATGTGAGCACCTAAAAGCACATAAGAGCACTTGAAAGCACATTCAAAAAATACCAAAAACATTAAAGAAAAAACTAGACGCTCCATAAAGCACTTAAACAAAACCTTAAACGCACCTAAAACCTAAAAAAATATAAAAAACTAAACCTACCTAGAACCTAAAAATCCTTAAAAGCAGAGAAACTTCAGAATACCTTCGATGGTCCCTTGCCTTTTTTTCTTTTTTTTCTTTTTTTTTTCTTTTTTTTTGTATGTGTCTGGGGTCTGTTCAGCGACGCCTCCCTGTGTCTGCGGACTGTCTTCGGTGCCTTTGGTGGTTGGGAGCGCCGGTGGAGGAAAGGGGCTAAGATTTTTTTTTTTTTTTTTTTTTATGCCTTGGGGGAGGAAGGAAAGGATAGAGGACACACACACACACATATACACACTTCTCCCTCTCTCTCTCTCTCTCTCTCTCTCTCTCTCTCTCTCTCTCTCTATATATATATATATATATATATATATATATATATATATATATATATACGTGTGTGTGTATGTGTGTGTGTAGAGAGAGAGAGAGAGGGAGAGAGAGAGAAGAGAGAGAGAGAGAGAGAGAGAGAGGTTGATAGATAGATAGATCGAGAGAGAGAGAGGGAGATAGATATATAGATAGAGAGAAAGAGAGAGAGATCAGACCCATCAAGTCCCTCCCGGAAACCGATTTCTACTTGCCTCTTGATTTGGAAAATGTTAAAATTCCTTTCGCGTTTCAAATTACCAATTTTTTTATTTTTTATTTTCTTTCTGTTTTTTCTTTTTTACTTAGTTTAAAGTTCCTTCATTTTCGGTCACAGAGTATCATAAATTTTTGATGTATGTATAAATAGATTAATAAAAGTCTATATGTATTTTTGGTATATTTACAAATGCAACAATAAATGAATGAATGAGTGTATGTATATTATGTATGTATGTATTTTATGTATGTATGTATTTTAGGATATGAATGTATGTAATAGATATATGTATGAGTTTATGTATGTATGTAAATTCGAATATTTATATGTATATAACAATGAACTGATCTACATCTGAGTGCATGTATACATGTAACAATAAAAGTGTGTGTGTGTGTGTGTGTGTGTGTTTGTGTGTGTATATATTTATATACATACATACATACATACATACATACATACATACATATATATATATATATATATATATATATATATATATATATATATATACATATGTATACATATACATATATATCGGGCACTTTGATTGCCATACAGACCAACATTTTATGAGACAACTCTCTCAAGCTAAATTCCTTTCAACTCATAATACATTATCAACATATCTTAAAGAATATTAATCGTTTGACATGACTTGGGAACTCGCCAAGATGTGCGGCCTTTCACCTGTTGAATTTTCAGATTATCTATCTCATATATTTTATCTATTCATCTATCTATGCAGATATCTTTTCTATTTATCTATTTATTTCACCTGTTGAATTTTCAGACTATCTATCTTATATATCTTATCTTTTCATCTATCTATGTAGATATCTTTTCTATTCATCTATTTATTCATCTATCTTTTTATCTATTGAACGGGTGTCTTGATAATCCTGATGGAGAGGCAGAGACAAAGAGATATAAAATACCAAGATTATCTCGCCGGGAAGTAGATGCCTAGGTAGCATCCCTCAGATGATCTTAAGACAGCATCCTTCAGAGAATCCTAAATCAGTATCCCTTAAGAGATCCTACATCAGCATCTTCTGAGAATCTTAGATCAGCATCTTCTGAGAATCTTACATCAGCCTCATTCACAAGAATCCTACATCAGAATCCCCCCCTAACCCCCAAAACCCCCCTAAGCCAGCCTCCCTTCCAGAAAACCCCACCGCAAGATAACCCTCAGCATCTCAACAGCATCACACACACACACAAGCACCCCCCCACCCCCCCACCCCACACACCACCCCCCCCACACACAAACACCCCCCCCCCCACACACACACAACCCCCCCCCCACACACACACACACAAACACCCCCTCCCCAACACCCCCTCATCCCCCTCCCCACACACACACACACACGAGAGAGAGAGAGATATAGATAAACACACACAGAGAGAGAAAGAGAGAGAGAAAGAGACCTCTAACAGGTGCGCGTCGGTGTCAGGAGCTCTTCCCGTCGTGACAGCTATTCCATCATGCTGTCAGCCGCGGGTGGATGAACTGCTGCCAACATTTCCAACAGCGTGAAATGCAAAGCCTGGTGGATCCGTCGCCGCGGTGGTGTCACTCGATCGGAGGTTGGCAGGTTTATGGCGGCGGGGAACCGTTTTTTTAGGAGGTGGAGGAGATGGAGGAGGTGGAGCTGGAGGAGGGGATGGAGAGAGGATGGAGGAGGAGGGGGGGGTTGAGGTGGAGGAGGAGGGGGAGGTGGAGGAGGAGGGAGAGGGTGGAGAGGGTTGGAGGAGGAGGAGGAGGAGGTGGAGGGGGTGGAGAGGGGGTAGAGGAGGAGAGAGGATGGAGGGGATAGGAGGAGGTGGAGGGGGAGGTGGAGAGGGTAGAGGAGGAGGTGGAGGGGGAGGAGGAGGTGGAGAGGTGGAGAGAGGGTGGAGATGGAGGAGGAGGAAGAGGAGAGGGGGTAGAGGTGGAAATGGAGGGGGAGGAGGAGAGAGGGTGGAGGTGGAGGAGGCGATGGAGGGGGTAGGTGGAGATGGAGGGGGAGGTGGAGGAGAGAGGGTGGAGGTGGAGATGGAGGTGGAGGAGGAGGAGGGTAAGGGGGAGGGGGAGGGGGGTAGAGGTGTAGGAGGGTTAGGTGGAGGAGATGGAGGAGGACGGGGAGGAGGTGAAGGAGGGGGAGGTGGAAATGGAGGGGGAGGTGGAAGAGGGGGAGGAAGAGGAGGTGGAGGAGAGGGTGGAGGGGGAGGAGATGGAGCGAGGGTGGAGGGGTAGGTGGAGGAGGGGGAGGTGGAAATGGAGGAGGGGGAGGAGGGGGAGGAGGAAGAGGAGGAGGGGTAGAGGTGGAAATGGAGGAGGAGAGGAAAGAGGGGGAGTTGGAAATGGAGGAGATGGTGGAGGTGGAAATAGAGGAGGGGTAGAGGTGGAGGAAGAGGGGGAGGAAGGGTCTCTCTCTCTCTCTCTCTCTCTCTCTCTCTCTCTCTCTTTCTCTCTCTCTTCATCAATCAATCTCTTTCACTCTCTTCTCTGTATGTGGAGAGACATGTGTATATGTGTCTATGGGTTTGTAGACAGACACACATACACACAAACACACACACACACACAC
>BOPN01001040.1:42500-45000 GCA_017312705.2 Penaeus japonicus
GAGGGAGAGAGAAAGCGTTGATGCATGTGTAAGTGTGTGTTTGCATTCCCCGTTTAAGCTTCCATGTAAGTTTGATGTAACAATCTTTCAATCCAAACTACAGCGAATAAATACATCAACACACAAAAGCTGGGATCACTTCAGGCCTTGTTGATTAATGCATGGAGTGAAAGGTACTCACCAGGCTGTTACATACCCGCACCCACACCTGTAAACACACACAGACACACACACAAACACAAACACACATAAACACTCACACACACCAACCCACCCACCTACACACACGCTAACACACACACACACACACACACACACACACACACACCAATACACACACACCAACACACACACACACTCACAGTCATACACTCACCAACCCACCCACTCACACACACAAACACACACACATAAACACACTCACCCCCCCCCACCCACCCACACACACACACATACATACACACCCACACTCACACGACCAAAAAAAAAAGAAAAGAAAAGAAAAAATATATATACATGTATATATATTTATCTATATATATCTATATCTATATCTATATATTTATCTACCTATCTATCTATATCTATATCTATATATTTGTCTATCTCTCTCTCTCTCTCTCTCTCTCTCTCTATATATATATATATATATATATATATATATATATATATATACATATATATATATATATATATATATATATATATATATATATATATATATATATATATTGATCAAAGCGGAAATCCCATCTTTTAACCAAAACCCTAAAAGCCAAAACACTATCAAAGAGCGTAGTGTGTAAAGGAACATCCACACACACTCTAACAGACAAAGTGTAGTAGTATACACACACTACAATAGAAAGAAGATATAAACACACTTTGATACAAACAGTGTGAGGAGGGAGTATGATTACCTTCTGTCAGACACCCAGCCTGGTTTCTATCTCGAGAACGTTTGTTTACTGAAGAAAAGGCTAGCGACTTTATAAACTCACAACATGTCAAGTTTCTAAAGGAGGGTGGAAGTTTCTGCATCGGTAGGTACTTTTTTTATACCACGACGATGTAAATAAATGATGATAATGATAATAATGATAAGAAGAAGGGTAGTTTATATGTCCGTGTGTTACGTGATTTATGCGAGTTTGGTGGTGAAGATAGGCCTATCAGAAACGTGTTTCTTTTTTTTTTCTCTCTCTCTTTCTCTTCCTCTCTTTCTCACTCTCTTTCCCTCCCTCCCTCCCTCTCTCTCTCTCTCTCTCTCTCTCTCTCTCTCTCTCTCTCTCTCTCTCTCTCTCTCTCTCTCTCTCTCTCTCTCTCTCTCTCTCTCTCTCTCTCTCTCTCTCTCTCTCTCTCTCTCCTCTCTCTTTCTCTTTCTCTCTCTTCCCGCTTTTTATGTTCTTCAAAATGCTAAAGAATCATTAAAAGCTGTCGTTTAAACTTACAAGAACGATGCTAAAGAATTTAATAAAAACAACGCTGTTAAATTATACAAAACGAAGTGTCAAAGAATCCATCAATGTTCATAAATCCAACAAGAACGATGATAAAGAATAATAATAATTAAAAAAAAGTGCTGTTGTTAAATCCTACAAAAAAAAAAAAAAAAACAATCTCAAAGACACGATAACAACAGTCAATAAATTTCTAAAAGAAACACAATAGCAGAGATTCGACAAATTCCGATAAATCCTAAAAGAACGCCATTTGTATGCGATGAATCCACCTCTCTTACACGAACGGCAACGATGCAGAAAAAAAAAGACCACACCAACATCTTTGATTAATTAAAACCGCATCGAATAAACGAGAACTCAACCATTTCTACCAACCAATTGAGCCAACCCGATCCCATTCCACCATCAGCTATCTCCCAACATTAAAATACAGATATAAATCGACCTATTTCCGTGATCAGATAGAAAAATAATCACGGGGAAAGAGTGAAAGTCCGACGAAACGCCAGTGGGATTTAGTGATCCGTGGCGTTCTGGCCGTAACGCAACTCCCGTCTTTACTGAGGCATAGAAAACGGGATTTGCATTACCACACCTTGTTTACTCGCTCGTGCTTACTGTTGCAAGTTTCAAGAGAGTACCGTCTTTGCCACTTATATTTTATATTGAATTGAGAAATGTTTAAAATGCGTTTCGATTTGTCGTTTAAGAGAGATAGATATAAGACCTGATAATTTCCATTTTTAAATCAAACTCGATTTTTTTTTTTCTCTCTCTCTCTCATTTTGATTTTTTTCCGTCATTAATAATAATCATACTCTAATAAACATCTCACCTGAAGAACAACAACAACAACAAAAATCCCCTAACGAGAGCAACATAGCAAAAAAAAAAAAAAAAAACAATCCAATTCCATATTACCCAACATTGCACAGACAACAAAAACAACAATTCAGTCCAATATCACTTTCATTTCTGTTTATATCAACATACATCTTCCTATCCTCTTGATATTGCAATTATCGTCTCTCACTTTT
>BOPN01001040.1:47500-55000 GCA_017312705.2 Penaeus japonicus
TCATATCATTGCTACTTTGCCTGACGGTTCATCGTGATGTTATTTCTGTAGGATCGTGTATTTGGGTTTGGGTGGAAATAAGGATAGGAAGGATTAGAGAAATGGGAAGGTTTTTTTTCAACTAAATTATGAAATTAGACATAAGTCTTACGAAGGCGGTAAAACGAAAAGAAAGAAAGACTGTATTGTACAAAATAATAGTTTTAAAATCTCAAGAATCTGAATCAGGATCAGAGAAGAGGGATTTTTTTTTTTTTCAACTAAATTATGAAATTGGAAATGAGTCTTACGAAGGCGGTGAAAAAAAAACTATTGTACAAATAAATAGTAATAAAATCTCAAGGATCTGAATATATTCTTAGGGAAATAACATTTGAATTGTATGAGTAAATACTTAGGGAAACTTAAGTTTCAAAAAATGGAGTAAAATAAAAAAAAAATCCCAAAATTAATTTAAGAAGACTAAATATATAATCATAATCAATCTTCAAAACTTTAGACTTTAAACAAAATAATAGTTATAAAACCTTAGGAATCTGAATATATTCTTAGGGGAATAATATTTGAATTGTGTAAATACTTAGGGAAATTTAGTAGTTTCAAAAAATGGAGTAAAATAGAAAAAAAATAATAATAATAATTTAAGAAAACTATATATAACCATAACCCATCTTTAAAACTTCAAACTTTAACAAAATAAATTACACCAAAATATAATATCCAGAAAAAAACTCAACATACAGAAAGGAAGGAACAATAAAAATCCCAAATTACAAAAAAACAAATTCTTTAATTACAATAAATATACATTCAAGATGGCAGCACTATGTGGTCTCATACCCTCTTGGCTATCACAGGATTCCTTTATACAGATTTTTCACGGATTTCCTCTGGACAGAACCAGGATAGGCCTATATATATTACATGTATATATAATTTTTGTTTTAATACTTAGGACATATCGATAACAAAATGATAGGAATATTGATATAAAGGTCAGAGGAACTATAACATTTTCCGTGATTTCTAGATATTTTTGTTCGTTTTGTAACTAAATAATAATGACAATATTTATAATTACAAGTCGGGAAGTTACATATAAAAAAGAAAACAAAATGCCCCGTAATAATAATAATAATAATAATAATAAAAAGAGAGAGAGGAAGTTAAATTCCGCTTAAAAATAGCTTAAACAGGTTTTTTCCCTTCCTGTCTCTTCTTTCAAAATAGGCCTATAGCTAGCCGCGCCCAGGGGAGGAAAGGACCGTGATATCACAGTGCTTTAAAAGTCCAGCCAAACACTTCTGCTTCACCGCTTGCGCAAAAGCAAACGGCGGTATGCCCATGGGGGACGGGTGTGGGTGTAGGGGGGGGGGGAGGGGTGCTTGTGTGTATATTTAGGTGTGGGTGTGTGTGGGTGTGGGTGTGGGAGGGGAGGGGTGCTTGTGTGTGTATTTAGGTGTGGTTGTGTGTGTGTGTGTGTGTATTCAAGTGTGTGTGTGTGTGTTTGTGTGTGTGTGTGTGTGTGTGTGTGCGTGTGTGTGTGTGTGTGACATTAAGACCTCCTTCACACTGGTCTGTTTGGAGTGTGTACATCTCTCTTCTTGAACCTCAAACTGGGCGGTGAATATTACAATATAAAAAAAAGTCTTATGAATGAAATGACAATGATTGACAAAAATGAATAAGGGTAATAAGGAAGGAAAGAAAGGAGTGTGGACTCTTTCTCTCACTCCTCCTTCCTTCTCACCCTCTAACCTCCCCCTCCCCCCTCCCCTTCTTCCATCACGTCAGTTCGCGTGATGGAGGAATAAGGGAAAGAGGGAGAGAGAAAAAAAAACAAACTTAAAATGCTATCACTATGACAGAAAAAACATCTTAAGTTACATGAGATGATTGGCCAACAAGGGAAACCTCGTATTCAGAGACACCCTCTTGAGTTGTGCTTAAAGTCCAAGCAAAACCTCAAAAGGTGGAGGACGACTTAGGAGGTGACACTCGAACACCATTCCCTTCACACAAGTTCAAAAGTGCAAGAACTTTTTAAGCTACAACTCGGGCAGCGTCCTCGAAGAATGGAGAAGGGAAAAGAGAGGAGAAAGAAAGATAATACTCTCTCTCTCTCTCTCTCTCTCTCTCTCTCTCTCTCTCTCTCTCTCTCTCTCTCTCTCTCTCTCTCTCTCTCTCTCTCTCTCTCTCTCTCTCTCTCTCTCATTCCCTTGTTGACCACGCTGGTTATGAAAACATGATGCTTGTACATTGTGGTACCTGGTCACTATTTACACGCTTTGTTACTCTTTGTTACTCTTGTTCTTTTCTTCGTAAATACAACTCGCTCAAACACACACAAAAATAATAATTATCATAAAAAGAACAGGATGAAACAATTCCAAACGCTACGTTGCTACAAGCGAATAGAAAGCTTGGAGTAAGTTAATTACACTGTTCGAAATATATATATATATACTGTATTATAGGAATGAGGGTGATAGGAGAAAAGAGAAAAAAGAAGGAGAATATACACAAATACTGAAACCTAATCAGAGTTCAATGAATATGGGAACAAAAGACGAGAGAGAGAGAGAGAGAGAGAGAGAGAGAGAGAGAGAGAAGAGAAAAAAGAGAGAAAAGAGATAGTATTAGAGAGAAAAAACTATAAATTTAGAGCATTTACACTACAGATAGTGAGAGAGAGAAAAAAAAAACTACAGACAGAAAATGATCCGAAAATATAGAAATAAAAAATAGAAAAAAAATAATAATAAACACACAAAAAATTCTAGATTTAGGGCGTTTACAAAAGCACCTTGTGATTATCATTCTCCTTCGTTATTCTTCTTCTTCTTCCTTATTTCTTTGTAGCACCGACTCTTTTCTTTCGTCTCTTTCTCTAACTGGTCCAGTCAATGTTCTTCTGGCAGAGTTCATTTTGTTATTCATTTGGTTATTCACGCCGAGAGGAATAACGTTCCACTTTCCGATGTCGTGAGAGGATTTTTTACACATGTCGATGGAATGGGTTCTACACCTGTCATACACCTGTTGCTGTCATGAAGCGAGGCAGATGCACCTGTAGATTCCATGGGGGAGGCTTCTCTACACCTGTCATACACCTGTTGATGTCATGAAGCGAGGCAGATGCACGTGTAGATTCCATGAGGGAGTCTTCTACACCTGTCATACACCTGTTGCTGTCATGAAGTGTGACAGGTACACTTGTCAGGAGTTTTTACACCCGTCGAAGCCTCAAGCGACTCCTGCTACACCTGCCGATGCCACGGGGGAGGGGAGGGGAGGGGAAGAGGGGGGGGGGGGGCTACACCTGTCCACTCCAAAGGCAACCTGGTCTTGGCTCCGGGCGCTTGGGTAGAGCGAGCGTGCTTGGTCAGTCGGGAGGGGGGAGAGGAGGGGGGGGTAGGAGGGAACGAGTCAGGCTGGGGGGGATGAACGAGTCAGGCTAAGAGGTGGAGTGGGGTGGGTGAGGGGTGGGAGAGGAGGTGGTGTGTTAGGACTGCGTGGGGGGAGGAGGAGGAGGAGGAGGGTAGGGTGGGGTGGGGGGGGAGGCGCATGGTATGTCCCTCAGGGTATTTCAGTTCCCAGGACTGTGGTGACCGCGGGAGAGACACCACCCCCCCCCCCCCCCCCCACCACAACCATCCTCTCCTCCTCTCTCTCCCCACCATCTCCTTCTCTCTCTCTCACACACAACGACTCTTCGTTCTCCTCCTCCTCCCCTTCTCCTCTTCTCCTCTTCTCCAATCCCCCTGCCCCCCCCCCACCATCCTAATCCTCAGCCCCCATTCCCAGCAACCACACAAGCACCATCCGACAGTAACGAAAGGTTATGGTGACGATGATGGTGACTTCCTGTTAGGTCATCAGGACGATCTGTAGAAGAGAAGAGAAAATATGTATTAATATGACGTCGAATTCAACAATATTCTATAAAAGAGAAATGATAATAGCGATCTGATTCCGACAGGCAAATCATAAAAAACATTTCAATCAAACTTGTTTATAATCCAATCAATATAGCCTTCATTAAATCAAAAAAGTAAATTAATTGCATTACAAAAATTAACACAACAACAGCATAACTATCATTCTTATCAATATCACCAACACTAATACTATAACCAAAAAACAATAAGACACAAAAAACACAACACTAAATCAACATAAACTCTTCCCTATAAATAATATATATATATAAAAAAACTCTATAGTGTTACTTAGTCTATTACGAATTCCAGCCAACGTCAAAACACATGTCTTGACTTTGTAATGGGAATTTTGTCTCCTGTCATATCCCACGTGTATTTTATTTTGTATTATATATATATATATATATATATATATATATATATATATATTATATATATACATATATATATATATATATATATATATATATATATATATACATATATATATATATATATTTTTTTTTTTTTTTTTTTTTACGCGTTAGGTATTAATTCGCTTTGGATTATATAACCTATTCCGAGATCCATTAAATTGTTCTTGAATCATTACAGTGGATTACATTGATAGGATTAATTGCAATAGATCTTTAGATCGGATATACTAATTTGGTAATTTATCTATATCTGTTCTTGTAAAATAAAAAATAATACTGGATTATAATAACTAAAATCACTCTCGAGATTTCGCCTCCATATAACATATTCAGAGTACTTTAGAACATCTATTTTATGAGGACAATGAAACCGTATTTTCCTCAGCTACAAAATAACTATTCTAAAAGAAACAAAACTATTAAAAAAAAGCTATTCAAAGCTACAAAACTATTAAAAAAGTTATTCAAAGCTACAAAACTATTAAAAAAAGCTATTCAAAGCTACAAAACTATCAAAAAAAGCGATTCAAAGCTACAAAACTATTTCAAAAAAACTATTCAAAGCTACAAAACTATATAAAAAAAAAAATGCTATTCAAAGCTACAAAACAATTTAAAAAAAAAGTTGATTCAAAATGAGCACCAAACAACCCGAAGACCTCACCTGGCAGGTACGTATTGTCGCGGAAGTGAAATTCGTGGAATAACCTCCAATTTTCCTCTTTTTTCTCTTCTCCTTTTTTTCCATTTTCTCCAATCACGACGAAATCCTTTCCTTCACTTTGGATTTTATTCCTCATAGACGACACTGGATGAAGTGTATTTCTTTTCTTTTTCTTTTCTTTTGGGTTCTCTCTCTCTCTCTCTCTCTCTCTCTCTTTTCTTATCTTCCAATGTATTCCCTCTAGTTTCTCTAGTATCAACAGGAATAGTAATAATAGTAGTAGTAGTAGTAGTTGTTATTCTTCACTGGACAAACACACTGGAACTCGTGAACCACACATGAGAGTTCACGATCTTTCGTTTCTTGTTTCTTTGTTTCTTGTTCGCTTTGCACATCTAGGAACTTATGCCACAAGAGTTCACCGCACTAACCACAGTCGCGAATGAGGAAAGCTTCTTTGAGAACACGCGTATTGGTCGGACCGGACCGCCTTGTTCTTGCTGCGTTCGTTCACTGTTTCTGGTCGAGGTGGAGAGAAAGAGAGAGAGAGATAGAGAGAGAAAGAGAGAAAGAGAGAGAGAGAAAGATGGGAGATGGAAAAGAGAACAACAAACGTGAACGAACAGCAACATCAACCGCCCTTCATCACGGCGAACGACAGTCAGTCTTGGAGAACGACTAATTAAAAAAAAAAAAAGAGGAACAGAGAGAGAGTTCCTTGTCGTGTTTCCGAAGGAGTCGTGCCGAAGGGCGGTCGTGGCGTCCCTCTCTCTTCCTGTCGCGGCGCGGCGAGGTCGGGCAACAGGTGCGCGGAAGGTTACGCACCGGAGCGACCGTGTTCGTGCTGGTGACTCGCTCCTCCTTCTCCTCCTCCTTCGTCTCCTCCTCCTCTTCCTCCTTCTCCTCCTCCTTCTTGGCTCTCTCTCCTCTCCCGAAGGACTCACTCACGCCGCCAGGGTGATGCTCTTGGTCTCGTACTCCAGCAGGTCCATCTCGCGGTCGTGGACGTCGATCTGGAGGACGTCCTGGAGCTCGCTGATGTACTGGATCACGTTCTCGATCACTTCCAGGCGATTGAGCTTCTTCTCCAGGGGCTTCCTGGTGTTGGCCGCTGGCAGGAGGTGCCGCAGCTTGTCCAGGTAGAGTGTGACCTCCAAGTCGTCCTCGCGAGACTTCGAGACCTTCCCGCTCCTGATGGGCGGGAGGCTGTTCACGGGAGACTCACAAATCTGCGCCTTCATGTTGGCTCGGTGGAGGGCGGGCGTGCGGGCGGTCAGGCAGGGCGTGCGAGTAGATAGATAGATAGATATATCTCTTTCTCTCTCTTAAGTGCGAAGTGGCGGTACGAGGAGCGAACTAGCTCTTCCTCCGACAGAGTTCAACGCGGTAGTGTCGGTCCCAAATCACGGAGTACGGATTTGTAACTTCTTCCCACCGACCTGCCCTCAAGGATATGCACCGGCCAATCGAAACTCAGATTCAAGGCGGCGCGGCCAATGAGAAATCGGATCGGCGTCCGGCGAGCCAATGACAGGCGTCGGGGGGAGGAGCTTGGCAGCCGAGCGTTGCGGTAGAGCTGGAATGTGGACTCTCTGGGACCATCAAGCTCCGTGTTCCACCGCTTATTCAGGCAAAGACGGATAATAAAGACAACGTAAACACGCAGTACGGCAAGATACGAGTCCGATACGTAATTACGTCAATGGAATTACGCCATTAATGAGCGGTAATTATCCGTAAATCATTATGATATGAATTTCCCCATTCAATGCTGAGGGAAGAACACGTGCACACCGCGACGGGTCTGCCAGACGTACGAAAAGACCCTGAGTGTAATTACCGTATTTTCTCTCGAACGTTATTCATCAGGTGCCCTTCGTAAAGGTACACTTGCAACAACTTGTCTGTGAAAGGTCAACCCACAGAGGTAACTAGTATAGTATTACCAGAGAAAGAAAAAAATATATATATATCCACGACCAAGATAAAACCGTGCATAAAATCACCAGACGAATGAAAGAGAAAGAGAGAGAGAGAGAGAGAGAGAGAGAGAGAGAGAGAGAGAGAGAGAGAGAGAGAGAGAGAGAGAGAGAGAGAGAGAGAGAGAGAGAGAATAGAAGAGAAGTGAAGAGAAAAGAGCTAGCGAGGTGGGCTTTAGGTGAAGGTAAGGAGAGAGGAGGAGGAGGAGGGGGGGATAAGAGAGAGAGGGACAAGGAGGAGGAGGAGGAGGAGGAGGAGGGGGAGGGAGAGGGGAGAGGGGGGGAGTTGTTTACCTAATACGGGAATACCACGGGGACATATCCTAAGGGCACTGGAGTGATGGTCAGGTGCGTCTGCCTCCTCGCTCTGCCTCCGTCCTCGCTCCTTCAGGTAACTTACCAACCTCCCTCCTTACCTATCCCTCCCCCCCCCCCTACCTCCTTACCTATCCCTCCCCCCCCCCTCCTTCCTTACCTATCCCAACCCCCAACCCCCC
>BOPN01001040.1:84631-87131 GCA_017312705.2 Penaeus japonicus
GCTGACGACCACGAGCATGTCCTGCTGTGGGCGTGGGTTTGTGTTGGGGTGTGTGTGAGAGAGAGAAAATGGGAGAGAGAGAGAGAGACAGGGAGGGAGGGAGGGAGAGAGAGAGGGAGAGAGAAAGAGAGAGAGAGAGAGAGAGAGGGAGGGAGAGGGAGAGAGAGAAAGTGAGGGAGAGAAAGAGAGAGGGAGAGAGAGAGAGAGAGAGAACGAGAGAGAAAGATAGGGAGAGAGAGAAAGAAAGAGAGAGAGAGAGAAAGAGCGAGAGAGAAAAGAGAAAGAGAGAGAACGAGAGAGAAAAATAGATAGAGAGAGAGAGAGAGAGAGAGAGAGAACGAGAGAGAAAAGAGAAAGAGAGAGAGAGAGAGACGAGAGAGAAAGATAGATAGATAGAGAGAGAGAGAACGAGAGAGAAAGATAGATAGAGAGAGAGAGAGAGAGAAAGATAGATAGATAGAGCGAGAGAGAGAGAGAGACATCAGATTAGTTATCAGAAGCTCAAGACGTTATAAGTGACAGAAACAAGAACACCTTTGTAGATCCAGGGCCTAGGAATATAACATGCAACGAAGAACAATGTAAAAAAAATATTTTCAGCATATCTGTGCTTCCAAGAACAAACTGATGATAATTACATGAAAAATTGACTGATAAAGTTATGTTATATCCATTTGGCTTCTGTTGATAATATCATAATATTTTAATATAATTCTGATTGTTGTTACAATCAATATGATTACTATCATTATCATTACTGGTGTTATCATCCATAAATAAATATTATCATTATTATTATTTTATTACTACCATTATTTTACTTCTTATTGTCATTACCGTTGTTATTCTTATGATTATCACTATTATCATTAATATTGGTACTATCATTATTTTCGTTATAATTAATGGTAGTAGTAGTAGTATCATTAGTAGTAGAATTGCTTTCATTATCATCACCCTCATTATTATTACTATTATTATTATTGTCATTACCATTATTATTATTATCACTATCATCATTATCATTATTAGTTATACTAATGTCAGTATTACCATGGCCATCATTAATATTACCATCATTACTATCATTACTATCATCGTTATCATCATCACTATCATCATCACTAATCATCAACATAACCACCAACATTATTACCATCATAATCACGATTATCATTCCCATATTCTCTTCTTTTTCCAACAATTCGGCAGCGCGTTCGAAAGCTATGCGCTGGAAGCCATCTTGAAAACCGTTATCAGGATTTCTTAATGCTTTCTCAGAAATAACTTCTTCTTGGAAATGAGCGAGAGATATTTGCAATCTTTTTATGGATTATTGATAATTCTGTTGTTAGATGTGGCTTTGTTATCGCCGGGTGACTTTTGTGTTTTAATTAAAGCTTGAAATCCATCGAAATGATAAGTGTTTTTCGAGAATATGTATTTGATTTCTCTGTTTTTCTTCTCTATGTTTGCTTCTTTCTCTCTCTCTCTCTCTCTCTCTTTCTCTCTCTCTCTTTCTCTCTCTCTCTCTATCCATCTATCTATCTTCCTCTATCTATCTATCTATCTATTTCTCTCTATCTATATCTCTCTATCTGCCTATCCATATTTTTCATATATACATACAAACACTGTCGTTTTTGTCATCACCATTATCCTTGTTACAATTATTCGTATTATAACTGTCATCATCATCATCATTATCATCATCATAAACATAACTGTTGTTATTATTATTACCATTATCATTTATTGATATCATTATCATTATTACAATTATTTTAATTATGTTCTTCATCGTCAGTCTTAGCCTATCATTACTTTTATCAAGACTTATATTTATCATTCTTTTTAGTATTATCATGATCAATATTATCATGAATATTATTTTGTCGTGATCATCAACATTATCCTTCTTATTATTACTAATGGGTTTTTCATTATCATTATCTTCTACTTCTTATGATTATCATTATCAGTATCAAAATTATTATTATCATTACCAATGTTATCACTATTGTTGTTATCAGCTGTTATAAAATTGTTATCAAGGCCAATATCGTTATCATCGTTATCATCATCACTACCGCTGTTATCAGTATCAACACTATTAATCCACGAAAAATAGTACCCTTAACATAAATAAGAATATTAAGCAAAAGATTGTACATCAAATCTATAAGCAATTTCAAACCGAAAAAACAACAACATACATACCTACGACCAGACCACATCATAGAGCTCTAGAGAGACCAGTACCGTAGAGAGACGATGAATGAATGGGAACCAGAGAATGAATGAATGAATGCGTGTGGACGTAGTAAGTGTGTGATGGATTACGCTCTTCACCACAAGACTGTTTGGCTGAAATACCTGCCGCCTCCACTTCGTCTCCTTGAGTAGCGGTCAGACAGAGGGCAATGGGGTCGGTCTCTCTCTCTCTCTCTCTCTCTCTCTCTCTCTCTCATTCTCTCTCTCTCTCTCTCTCTCTCTCTCT
>BOPN01001040.1:124631-137131 GCA_017312705.2 Penaeus japonicus
AGTCATTTTTCTCTGAAAAGGTTGCCATTTCTACTTATATAACTGTATAAGTTATATAACAGATGACACAGAATATCTTATGTAATTATCCGTTATCGTTTGACGTACCAATTATTCACAGGTGAAAGCCTTTTTTTATTATTTTTCCTTCTTTTTAACAAGTATGGTTCCCATTAGAGGTTTTACCGGTAGAATAACAAACAACAAGATATACTAAACATGAAAATTCATTTTATTATATAAAGTCTTAGAACATTAATAAAAAAAAATCTTAAATATATAAATATTATCACAGAATTTACAACAAGAGTGAGTTTGTACAAGTTGGCAGCGACACATAACGAACAAACGGCGCGTGTGTGTGTTTGTGTCCGCCAGGAACCTAAACAAAAAAACATAAAAAACACAGAGATCACAGAAGCTAGGTGGTTCCGCGGGTCCTTTCGAAGCGGTTTCGAGCTTTTGACACTCGAACCCGAATCCGAACCAGACCCGGTTCGCCGTGGTCCCAGAGATGCGAAGAGCACCCGTGGTTGTTGTTTTTTTTTTTTCCTTTTTTCTTTACTTTTTTTTACACATGAAGACTATATATATAAAAATGATGGTATGAATCCAATGGTGCCATGAGATGCGAGGTACACCATGATGTGAAGAGGGAGGGAGGTTTGATTCATTACAACAAAGGCTATGGTATATATGTCAAGAAAATGATAATAATAATAATAATAATTAAAACGAAGGGAAGCTTAATCCTATCACTTGGTCGGTTCGCGGTATCACAGAAGTGGTACGAACTGGTACTCGCGGTGGTTCGTGTGACTGCTGGTACTCCTCACCGGTACTTCGAGAGGGGCCGCGACTGCCCCGTGTCACCTGAGATCACGACCTCCGTTGCATGCATGGCCGCCGAGTCATGCACGACTCGTCGCCGATGACGTACTCAAGAGCGCTGGCCGACGCTCGCCTCGCGTCCCTTACATCCAGGGGCGCGGCGAGGGCGTGCCGGAATCCCCTGAGGGCCAGTACTGGGCGGGGGAAGACACGGAAGCGCTGCTGAGGGCGGCGCTGAGGAAGGCGAGATCTGGCTGCGGCCGTGACTGGGAGTCGCTCTGCTGGTTCTGCTGGAGCTGCTCCAGGGCGCGGAAGTCGAATCTGTAGGCGTAGCGCTTGCCGTGCACCTTGGTCATGAGGTTCCTATCGTAATAGTACCTGAGGGCGCGCGAGAGCTTATCGTAGTTCATGTTGGGCTTGGACTTCCTCTCGCCCCAGCGGCGCGCGACCTCGTCGGGGTCCAGGATCTTGAACTCGCCGGCGGTGCCCTCCCACGTGATGACGGCGGCGTTGGCGGGGTCCGACAGCAGCTCCAGCAGGAACTGCCACAGCTGGATCTGCCCCGAGCCCTGGGCGGACAGCTTGACGCACAGCGGGCCAAGGATCTCGTAGGGGTCGCCCTCGATCTGGTCGTCCTGGCCGTCGCTCTCGGGCTCGAACGTGTCTGGGAACTCGTCCTTCGGGAGGCTGAGGCCGTAGTTCCCGAGGAGGATGTCGAGGTGCTGCGCTAGGATGCCGCCCGAAGTCTTGCCGACTTTGCGCTGGATTTCACCGCGGGTCATCTGGCACAGGGTGCATCCTGAAGGGAGAAGAAGAGGAGCAACGGTGAGTCTCAGGCGGAGGAAGATAGGACAGAAGACCGTTCTGAATATTCCATTAAAAATGTATGATTGAAACTAACATTGAACATTGAAACTAGGAATTAAACAAGACTCCAAGTAAGACAAAAAAATAAGACAATCCTTACCATCAGTGGGCAGAAGTGCAGGATTGAGAGTGGGGGCCAAATCGAAGTCCTTCTTAGCCCACGCAACCCAGGACTTGATATCCTTTGCGGTCCATACTCTGGGATCTGTAGAAGAGAAGAAAAATACGAATAAGTCATCAAGTTAACCATGATAAGCAATGGTAAATGTAATAACTGGAGTAATAATATAGTAGTAGTAGTAGTAGTAGAAGTAGCAATAGTGACACAAGCCATGATATCATTTCACACTACGACAGCGCCAAGACAAAGTTTCTGATGATGCAACACCCAAGCGGGGTTTATCAACGAAGCATCATCACAGCCAAGAAAAAACTCCGGTAAGTCCCTTCAACCCTCCCCTCCCTCTCCCTCTCCCGTACCCCCCTTCCCCTCTGCCCCCATCCCCCCTAGCTAGTCTTGGCAGCTGGCAGACGTTCCCCTCGCCTCACTTCCTCTCGTGTCAGCTGGTTCGGGGAATCCCCTTCTCCGAGCCAAGTGGTTCACTTACCCGGTAATCGTTTGTATTTGAACTCGTGGGATGCACTTCCTCGTATGAGAGGTTTTTTGGTTGTTGCTTTGTATGTTTTTTTATTTGTTTTCTGGTTTATTGTTGCTCATAAAATCTCTTGTTAACAGTCTTAAATGCAAGCGACTTTCAGTTCTGGGAAATGTTATAGCCTTGAGAGTAAACAAACAAATGAAGTTGGCAGAGGCTCGCGGTGAAGACAGTAAGTGCTTGTGGGCGCGCGCGCGCGCGTGTGTGTAGTATACGTTGCATGAGTTGCATGTATGTGTGTGTGTGTATGTATGTGTGTGTGTGTGTGTGTGTGTGTGTGTGTGTGTGTGTGTGTGTGTGTGTGTGTGTGTGTGTGTGTGTGTGTGTGTGTGTGTGTGTGTGTGTGTGTGTGTGTGTGTGTGTGTGTGTGTGTGTATGTGCGTGTGTGTGCGTGTAAAAGTGTTTATGTGTGTTTTGAATAGCCACCTTAACAAGCTCCAGCATCAAAGATTTCATTCGCTGTTCTATCTCAACTTTTCCCATTGCTGCTGTCCACACAAACGTCCTACGTGATCTTATCGGAAGTTATGACTGATAAGAAACCGTTTCCAGGAACTAGATCCCGGTTTATCAGCCTTATCGCCGGCCCTCCTCTGATAAAGCGAATGAAATGAAGAAAATAAAAAAGAACACACGTAAAGATAGCGGCCATCAGAAAAAAGGACTAAGTTCTCATAAATGAATATTGACACTCATGGGATTTTTCTGTAATAGTTTCCGAAAGACACTGCATACTTCTCAGAATACAGTGGGACTTTCCGTAACGGTGTCTTGACTTTAAGAGATTATCAGAGACCGAGAGAGAGAGAGTGAGAGAGAGATCTTGGAGAGGAGGGGCAATAAAAGGGATACTACGATGCTAAGTAATGCATTTACAAGCGTTTAAATAAGTTATAAGAAAAAAGGAGGAGAGATAGACAGATAGATGGAGAGTAGAGAGAATGAGATATATATATAGATAGGTAGAGATAAATAGAGAGAGAGAAAGAGAGAGAGACAGAGACAGAGAGAGAAAGAGAGAGAGACAGAGAGAGAAAGAGACAGAGACAGAGAGAGAGAAAGAGAGAGAGACAGAGAGAGATAGAGACAGAGAGACAGAGAGAGAGAGTGATAGAAGAGAACAAGCGCAGACCAGGAAGGTGTGCGCATGCCGCTGCCGCACCCACAGAATGAATGAAAGAGTTGACCTGCGGGGCCGAGGGTGCGTCGCTAGAAAATGACAGGCTGCAGTTACCCATTAAATAATCGCGTTTTCTTTTCGCTCGTCTGGCTGTTCTTCAAGAGTTCAGTGTTTGTCCCTTTTTTTCCTCCTTCGAAATTATTCTCTTTTTTATGATTATCTTTACATTTGGTCTTTTCACTACGTTATGTAAGAGATTTTGATTATTCTTTTGTCAATGTCCTGTATTTTTTTTCCTATTAAGGCTAATGGCTACTTTGTGAAATGATATGTAAAGTTTATTTAATGTTCGAAAGTTTTCTGAACGATTCGCACGCGAGAGGAAGACGGGATGTGGTAACCTCAACAGCGTGGGCATAATATGTCTCTCTCTCTCTCTCTCTCTCTCTCTCTCTCTCTCTCTCTCTCTCTCTCTCTCTCTCTCTCTCTCTCTCTCTCTCTCTCTCTCTCTCTCTCTCTCAGCGATTCTCATTATACTCTCGTTTCATTAGGACTGGGATTAAGATTGGTGTTTATATGAGACCCAGTTATGCCCCGGGTGCCCTCTTACCCTCCTACCACCCGTCCTCCCTACCTCCCTACCTCTTCCTCCTCCTCCTCCTCCTCCTCCCTACCTCCTCCTGCCCTGCCGATCTCTCCCGCTGTGCATGTCTACAGGTAATTACCACCTTCGCCTCTTCACATTATACGGCTGGAACTTGACCATCTCTACATCCTGGTCTTTTGCGGGGAGGGGGAGGGGGGGTAGATAGGGAAGGAGGAGAAGAAGGGGAGGTGGCAGGTGCCCAGGTAAGGATAAGGAGAATGAAGAGGATAAGGAGGAGGTGGAGGGGGAAGAGAAAGAGGAGAAATAGAAGGATAAGGGGGATAACGATAAAGAGGAAGAGAAATAGAAGCCCAAAGAGGCAGAAAAGGAAGAGAAAGAAGAGGAAGAAGGATAAGACAAGTGAAGAGAAACGATTACGTATTCAAGGCCTCTGGAGAGACGAACAAACGCAATTACTCGGCGCCCTTTTATCACCACCCTCCCTGTTACGTTAAGCAAAGCGTAATCATGTCTCCCCGTCTGGCAGATGAAGGTAATTGGCGTCTGAAAGGGAATAACCGGGCTTACTCGTTCCTAATGGGGCTCTACGCTAATTTGTACTTGCCCGTGATGAATGCCTCGCGCCGTGATCTAAGGACATTGCATTTCTCGAGCGCAACGCGTACTTAAGTGAGAAGCAAAACCCCGTAATCATACTGTGAAGAACCCACCGCCCTACGTCTTCGAAGTGTGTGTGATTGATCGTGAGAAATGATGATTAGAGACCTGTGGGAGAGGGGGGGAGAAGAAGAGAGAGGGGGAGAAGAAGAGAGAGGGGAAGAGGAAGAGAGAAGGTGGAGCAGAGGAGTAGAGGAAGAGAGAGGGAGGCGAGGGGACAGAGGACGGCGAGGAAGAAAGGAGGAAGAGGAAGAAGAGAGAGGGGAGGGAGGAGAGGGGACACGTAGCGTGAGGGATTTACTGTCGTACCCAAGAGAGAAGGAGAGACTTTGATGCACTCTCGCGCCAGAGACCGGATGCTGGGGTGCAGGTGAGGAAGGGAAGCTTGTTTGTTTGTTTGTTTGTGTCTGTACTTGTCGTCCGTTCGCTTGTTTGTTTGCTTTTTCGTGATGGTTATTTGTTTGTGTAGGAAAGGATAGTGATATGTATCGTAAGTTATTGAAGTTATTATTAATGTGGATCTTGAACTGTGAGATTGCGTAAGATTTCCAAGTGACGTTTGAGGTGGCTTTGTGTTATATGATTTTCCTACGTTGGTTTCTCGAGTGTTACATGAGCGGAAATGTGAGTTTTGGGTATTTACACCCGCCTTTTGGGTCATCCGGAAGGGGCGTGTGTAAACAAGACCAAAACGAAAAGAAAAGTAAAGAGAGAGAGAAAAAAATAACACCAAAGACGATAAAGCATAAAAGAAAAGCTGACATAGGACAGGCTCGATTTTTCAACTTACCGGAAGGCACTGAGAACTGCTTTGAGTCTTCGTCTTGGGACTGTTGTGGCTCGTAGCTGCTGGAGGCGGCGCTGCTGTAGGAGGAGTCGTAGGAGGGCTCAACGTAAGGGGAGGTATAGCCAGCTGCAGGGGAGTCGTAGCTGGTGTCCAGCCGCTCGAAGCTGGTGTCGAAGCTGGTGTTGACTGTGTCGTACAGGTTGTTGTGGCTGTCGAAGGCCGCGGGGCCGTAGTTGTTGAGCGTGTTGGCCGCCGACGTGATGAAGGTGGCTTCCATGTCGAGGTCGAGTGCGGGCGTCGTGCGGGAGGGGGGTCTCAGAGGGGCCGGCGATCCCCCTGTGTTGCGGCTCATGGGTGAGGCCTGGCCGACGCTGCACGAGCTGCTGTAGCCCGACTCGCCACCGGGGGACAGCAGACCGTATTCTCCGAACGGCACGTCCAGGTAGGTCTTCGTGTATCCTACCTGCTGGGGCGTGTCGAACATCTGATAATGTGTCTGCTGCTGTGGCTGCTGGAACTGCTGGGGCTGCGGCTGCTTCTCCTGCTGCCCGCCGAAGATCTGCGGGCTGAACGCCTTGTCGACACCCGGCGTGACCAGCGAGTGAAGGTCCAAAAAGGTTGAGTCTGCACTCCAAGCCATGGCTGCTCACATGCACGCTCACTATGTCTGCAATGTCCGGCCGTGCAGGGGTGGCGGAGTCTCCAGGGAGGCGGAGGGAGCTGCGAGTGGCGCGTGCGGGTGCGTGGCGCGCGGCCGAGGTAGTGTGCGACGAGCGCTGTCGGAGCCGGGTGTGCTGCTCTGCGCTGCCTGAGTCACTCACTGGCTGACTCACTCTTACCCAGAAGTCTGCGGTGCGGTTCTTCGCTCTCACTCTCGGGCCGAGCCAGCGAGGAGAGACTCTGCTATTTTCCCGATTTCGCGCTTCTGCTCCCGGGGACACAACTAAGTGTTTTTTATACGAGATACGCTGCGAGGAGGACGCAAGAGGACCCAACTTCTCTCCAAGTGAAAGGAGTTTGATAGACCGAGCTGAACAAACAAACAAACACACGTGGATCACGAGGGTTGCTGGCGCTGATACGGGCGGGTCTCTTCGCGGTCAACACACGCACAAACAAACACAGGCGGGCTAGCACTCACTAAGCAAGCGAGTACCGGGGGCGCGTCCTTATTGGTTGACGGCGTACGTGGTTCTGAGCTATCAGGCGTCGCGCGGCTCTTTTTATAGGACCCACCGAGCCGATACTTGGTAACCCATTCCGTAATCAACGTTGCCAACACGTGGACAGGTGGCGTAGGGGGCGTACCGAGTGGGGGATTGAGATGGGGGGGGCAAAAGCTACATCATGACCCCCCCCCCCCACCAATCTTCGTTCCTCGATGCGTCTGTTTACTGCTGATGTCAAGAGGGAGGGAGGGCGGTGTCTGGGGAAAAGTTAGGGGTGGTAGGGGCGTCCACTGCAACCTGTTGATCTCGAGTTGAGAACACCACCTCCTCGGCTCCTTTTATGCAACATTCTGCCCTTATAGTGCAACTGCTGGTCCTTGTGAAGATACTAAGTCCATTGCTGTTGTTGGAGGTATATATATTGTTCAATGTATTGTCTTTTGCAAGGTAGAGTTACATAAGTTACTTAACGTATATTGAGAGATTCTTTTTACTGAAGCAGATGACAACATATATATAGATGTTCTAATTGGTTAAATGAGAGAAGTATATATGTTATTCAGACATTTGCATGCAATATATGAGTTCAGTTGCAGTAATCTTGAGGCTATGGATATATTGCAAGTTATTTCATACTGTCAGTTGGAATCTTTTGAGAGCATTGCAAAATAATTGCAAAGTAACAGTGACTTTCGGGTTTTATTCAATATTTAGGCCAGGGACTTGAACAGTACCCGGGAAAAGTTCAACTTGAACATATCACTGCATTCACATAGCCAAGGTCAGTCACTTGATAACCCAGTTTCAGACTGAGTTCAGACTTTTCATCATTTATAAAACAAACAACTATCTTCCTTAGGTACGATAACGTAAAAATAGAAATCGTTACGTCATCCGACATGATACAGTGTTGTCAAGATAAATTCATAGGCCTAATCACTCTCTGGCGTTGTTCCTGCCTGGTGACGTGTTGGCGCCGACGTCACACAACGTAGCCCTATGACTCATCCTCGTTCTCGATTGGCCAACAGTAGAAAAATAGTGGGCGGAGCTTTCAAGATCTCGACCAATAGCCACCACCGCCGCGGAGGTGGGGAAAGCTCTCGACCAATGAGTGACGCGGTGGGCGGAGGATCCAACCGGGATTACCCAGCTTGGAAGGCGTGGGAAAATCTGGCGCACCTGAGGAAGAGAGTGTCGTGTAAGCTGCTGTTCAGGGAAGAGTTAGCGCCCTCTTCCGAAAAAGACTATTGCCGCACAGCTTCCCCTCTTAGCCTCTCTTCGAAAAAAAGACTTAGAATTAACCGGTAATTGGCACTATCCGCTTAGATTTTCCGGTGCTTTCATTAACGGACTTTCTCCCGCCTTCGTGGAAAGCGGTTTCAGAGACCATTTTTAAAAAAGGGCGCAGGTAGTAAATCCAAGGATATTATTACACATATGGAAGTAGATGTAAGAATACAGGAAATTGAGAGTAATTATAGTACCCCCTTGGGCTTGGCTTCCGAAGACCCGATGCTATATTCTAGGATATGTTTATGATCCTCTGTACGGGTTATGTTGCGTAATATTGCGTATAACTGCATAGGCATTTTTTTCTTTCTTTCCTATCTTTCATATATCTTTGTGTTTGTTTTTTCATCTGTGTCCTGTTTTTTTGTGTGTGATTGTATTTCTCTGTATTTATTTGTTAGTCTTACCTTTTCCTGTATTTGTTTATCTGTTGATTTCTCTCTCTCTCTCTCTCTCTCTCTCTCTCTCTCTCTCTCTCTCTCTCTTTCTCTCTCTCTCTGTCTCTCCCCTCCTCTCTCTCTCTCTCTCTCTCTCTCTCTCTCTCTCTCTCTCTCTCTCTCTCTCTCTCTCTCTCTCTCTCTCTCTCTCTCTCTCTCTCTCTCTCTCTCTCTCTCTCTCTCTCTCTCTCTTTCTCTCTCTCCCTCCCTTGCCTTCTCCCTCTCCCTCCCACTCCCCCTCCCTTCCTCCCTTCCTCCCTCCCTCCTTCTACCTCCTTTACTCTCTTTCTCCCTCTCCCTCTCATCTCCTTCTCCTTCTCCTTCTTCTTCTCTCACGTCACACACAAATTTGATTAAAAATAAAAAATAAAAAATACGCACATAGTAGCCAAAACATGTCATATTTCTCAATCCTAGTTATATCTTCAATAGCACTTTCACGATCCTAATGAAGATGCAATGACGAAAACGCTCATTCATTCATTCATGCCGGTATCAACATTTTTCACAATGAATTCTGCACATGTCGAAACTTGTTGACGACTCTCTACGTTTGAACCAGGTATAACGTGACGTCACGACATACTCACGTGTTTGGACTTGATAATTGGCCAGGAAGGAACATATGTGGTAACACGTAATGTTGCTTTTCTGACAGTTTATTAGACAAGTATTATATCATTTATGATAATGTCTGAATAGTTGCAATGATGTGATATTCTGTTTTCTTATTTAATTTCTGAATGAAGTTTGATTTCGTGTGTTGCTAGCCTGTTGAAATACAAAACACCGCATAGCACCGATGCGTAAATGAAGACAACATGATGGAACGTGATAACTCTACGCAAAATAACGCCATCGTCTCGCGACACGTTTGAACTTGTTCCATACGCATTTCTGTTCCTCAATTAAGGAGGATGACTCTGCATAATAGATCTGGAAACTGTTACATATTGGTAGGGTGAAATAAACTAAACCATTCGCACAAAGAAAAAAAGAAAAAGAAGAAGTAAAAGTGAATGAAGAGAATACACACACACACACTCTCACACACACACACACTCTCTCTCACACACACACTCTCTCACACACACATACACTCTCTCTCACACACACACTCTCTCTCTCACACACACACTCTCTCTCTCACACACACACTCTCTCTCACACACACACACACATTCTCTCTCACACACACACTCTCTCTCTCACACACACACTCTCTCTCTCACACACACACACTCTCTCTCTCTCTCACACACACACACTATGACTCAGTTTCATATAGCTGTGGTGTAGAAACTATACACTACGCAGGCGGTGTGTCCTGAACACTTGTGTATGATTACATACAAGAACGAAAATGTGAAGATTATTATGTGAGAGAACGAATAAAATATCAGTGGAATTATGATTTTTGTTATTACTATTTTCGACATTGTCATTAGTATGATGCTGATAAAGAATACTTATTAAATATATAATTATCATCGTAATGCCTATTATTATCCTCATCGTTATTGTTATTTCTTTTAACTATTATCATTACTATTACTTCTCTCATTCTATAATTTCCTCCTACGAAAAGTAAAAATCAAAACAAAAAATAATAATGATAATAATCTCCGGAAGGATTAAGATAGTGAGGATGATGATAATAACAATAACAAAAGTAGTTAATGATGATAACAATGATCATAATAATAACGATACCAATAAACATTTAGGGTTATTCATTCCATATATCAATAAACATCAAATTTCGATTAAAAAAAAACAATAATAATAAAAAATACATCCAAACGGAATCTTTTTTAAACCAAGTAATATACCAGGACATGGGGGAAAATTACACTCCATGCTTTTCTTGATAAAAGCGCCTTGTGTCTTCAGTTGCCATATGTCCGGTGTCGGCAACTCAGATAAACTGGATTTATCCTAAATCCACCGGGAGGCTATTATTAATATGATCTAATTTTGTCCAGGATTTTCCTTTGTGTGTGTGTGTGTTTTTCTTTTAATTTTGGAGAGGGAGGAAGAGTGAGTAAGAGAGAGAAGGCGGGGGAGGGGAGGGGGCGGGTAAGAGAAAGTCAGTCTGACAGACGGAAGGAAAGAAAGGGAGAGCGAAGAGAGAGGTCTTTTTTTATGTTTGTAATTTTTCCTTCACTTCTTTTCACACATGCGATTTCGCACGCACACACGAACATACACCCAAACAAACACACACACACACGCACGAATATGTATGTGTGTATATGTGTGTGTGTGTGTGTATGTATATATGTATATATACATATATATATGTATATATATATATATATATATATATATATATATATATATATATATATACATGTATATGTATATATATATATATATATATATATATGTATATATATATATATACATACATATATATATATATATATACATCCTACCCAGAATTCCACACGTCATGTCACCGTGTACAAACACGCGTGTTATACATTTTGACTTCACAATCCTACGCAATCCTGGATTCGCTTGGCCCTCTGAGATTTTTCCCTCGTGTTGCAACATGCAGAAAATCCTGGAATCCTCTGACTTCCATTTCCATTTCTCTATTTCATCTTCCCTCCGTTACTTCGTATTTATCTGTTCTTCCACTTCCCTGTCTGTTCTCAACTCAATAATAGCACAACATTGATACAGCCAACCCGCTCTGCCAGAGAATAGCTTCATTCAATCGGCAAAGAAGAAAAAAAAAGCGATAATCCTACATGACGTCACAGCAGAAGCATAATGACGTCACAGATCCAGCCCGAGCGTGCAATAAACGTCACATCTACGCCAAGTGCCTTCGCTGAATGACGTCACAACGCACAAGGAGGACAGTGTAATGCGCCTCAGAACGAAACATAGGAACTATATACTCCGTTGACAGTGAGTTTATTGTTAATCGGGGATTGGGATTAGACTACGTGGGTTTGTTTGTGCTTTGCTTTTGGGTGGCTGTGTCGTTTCTCGTGATTTATTTTGGTTATCGTCATTGAACTAGTATCGCTGTTGCTTTTATCTATCTGTGGTTTTGTTATTCAGGTTGATGCATTTAGTTCTCCTTATAAAGCTGAATGATGAAAAAAATGTTACTATAAGATTGGTAGATCTTTCTGAAACGTTAAAAAAAATCATACTTTAGTTGTTCAGTTATAGAGCTTGAACAATATTCGCTATTCAATACGAAAGCCTTTAGTGAAGAATTCAGACTATTCAACTATTTCAATTTATCTTTTCGACTCGAATATGATTTCCCGCCACGAGATCGCAACCACCGTCAAACCATGAAAAAAACAACAAATTATTATACGCAAATAGCCGCCGGGAGACCTTAACAACCAATCCAAATACTTAAATCAATTCACATTAAATTGATAAGGCTTAACGAAACGCGCCCGCGGTCCCGATAACGCAACCGGTCGCGAGTTCTCGAGGTTCCGTGCAGGTGCGTGCGCGCGGGCGAGCGAGCGGTTCCTCCAAAGTCCGTGTCTCGACATTTCCCGGCCGGCTGTTGAAAGCCATCTCTGGTAATTTCCAATTTCGCTCCTAAAGATATCCTTCCGGCGAGGGGGGGGGGCAGGGGGGAGGTAGGGGGTGTGCCAAGAGGAGATACAATTGAGGGCGATTTTTTTTTTTTTTTTTTTCGAAAAATGAGGTCGTCATTGAGGAAGAATTTGTTTGTTTGTTTGTTTAATTGCTTCTTTTATTAATATACTTGATGAATTCTTACCTTCGTGATGTAGCATTAGTTTACTGATTAATCATTCATTTAAGGTTATCGTTAAACAAGTGGTAATTACTATCATATACATATTTTTTTTAATCTTCAGCTCAAGACGCGACCGACGACGCCTCAAGGGCCTCCAGTGACGTCACGCCGCAGCAGATAAGACGCATCCTCAGTCGCTTATCGGTTTCTTACGTCAAAGCAACGCACCTTATCGTTCGACCGCGATGCGTAACCCGCTCGCCGCATCCCCGACACGCCGATTTAAAACGAAACCGAAAAACAGAACTTCTTTTTCCCCCCAAAAAATAGA
>BOPN01001040.1:147131-152131 GCA_017312705.2 Penaeus japonicus
ATAGATAGGTAGATGGAAGATAGATAGGTATAGTAGATAGGTAGGTAGAGTGTTAGGTATGTATATTGGTAAATAAAGAAACAGAACGATTGATAGATAGGTAGAGCGATAGATAGATTGATAGATAGTCTATATATATACACTGCCAAGTAGATAAACGTGATATGAATTGGAAGATTATTATCATTATTATATTTATGAATTAAGGTTCCTCTGTAATCTATTTAATTTAATTGATTTTATCATGACTACATACATACTCTCAATACACATGCTCCATTAGTTGCTTGCTAATATATTTATCGCTACACAATGCTACCGCTAACTTAGCGCTACATCACAATCCGAGCAGAAATCCGCTATACATTTTCGTCAAGGCTACGCACCTCCGATACGCAATCACTGCTACACTTTGATTACTACTACACATTGTTTACGCTACACTTCCACCAATGCTACACCTCCCCGATCGATACACCTCACGAACCGCTAGAAAATAGCTACACCATACACGCTTTCACGATTACACACCCAACACCATCACCGCTATGCAATCATCGCTGCACCATCATCGTTGCACCACTATTGTTGCACCATCATCATCACCATGATACCCCCATTATCGCTACGCATTGTTCATGCTACATACTCCATACCGTGGTTGTTACACCATAGAGCGCTACTCTGCTACAACACTACAATTATTACTGCTACCCTTCATCTATACTTCATCTATCCTGCTACAAAAGCGCACAACAACATTCCCGCTACACATTGCTAGCGCTACCACTCCCTGACCGCTACACCCACCCGTCCCTCCGCAACGACACGCCCCGCCGCCCACACTCAAGCCAGGACGCCCCTCGCGATAAAACATCTCGCAGCCGCCGCCACCGCCTCCGCCGCCTCCCGCAGCCGCAGGTGCCGTGAGATAGGAAGCCTGCGGTCTTCCCACGCTCCCGGTGTCACTCGCGGCGGCGGCGGCAGAGAGGTCGCCGGAGACGCAATTACCGCCGCCGCTCCTCGCCGCTGCCGATGAGTTCCGGCGCCGCCACCCGAATCTCCGCTCAGGATGCGCCTCCCCCTCCCCCTCCCCCTCCCCCCTCTCCCTCCCCCTCTCCCTCTCCCTCCCCTCCCTCGGTCGTCCCTCTCCCTCCCTCTCCCTCTCCCACTCCCTCTCCCTCTCCCTCCTCCCTCGGTCCCCCCTCTCCCTCTCCCTCTCCCTCGTCCCTCGGTCACCTCCCTCTCGCCCTCCCCTCTCCCCTCCCCCTTCCCCTCGTCCTCCCCTCTCCCCCGTCCTCCCCTTCGCCCTCTCCCGTTGTCATCGTTTTCTTCTCTTCTCCCCCTCCCCCTCCCCTCTCCTCCCCCCACCCTCTCGTCACGTCCACTATCACCTCTCCCCCTCCCCCTCCCCCTCCCCCTTTCCTACGCCACTGCCTCTCCACTCTCCTTCTTTTCTCCTTCGCCTCCTCCTTTTGTATTCTATACCTTCTTCTTTCCTCTTTTTCTATAGTTTTCTTATTCCTCTTCCTCTTCTGCTTCTCCTTCTTATTTACGTCATTCTTCTTTATTTTCTTTCATTTCTCCCACTTCTTCTATTATTCTTATTATTGTTATTATTTTCTTCTCCCTTCTCTTATTTTTCTTTTTCTTCTTCTCTTCCCCTTGCTTCTTCCTCGTTCTTATTTCTCCGCCTCTTCTTCTTTCTCCTCTTTTTCTTCCTCCTCTTCATCTCCTCCTCTTCTACTTCTTCTCCTCTTCCTCCACCTCCTCCTCCTCTCTCCACTTCATATTCCTCTTCTTCTTCCTTCTCCCCTTCCCGTTCTAATTCAACCATAAAACCCAATCTTTATAATCCACACTGCAATAATAAATGAAAGAGCAATACAGAGCAATGAAAATCTCCTCATTGCAAGTTGAAATTCGTTATAGATCTTATTGCCCCTTTGTCGTTGCAAGCTCAAATGAAAACTTGCACTTTCATCTCAGTGCCCTGTATGTCAAGTTTATCGTCGCAAATATCAAATAAATTTAGTTCTAGTTAAGAAAACAAAGAGATACGTATACTTAGAGATTATATATGTTGAATTGAATCAAATTTAGTGTAAAGGAACTAATATACTATATAATCCAATATTCATCGTTTCCCACTGTATTCTATTTCTGGAAAAAAGCATGTGATTATGGTTTGTTTGTTTTTTGTGTGTATGTGTGTGTGTGTGTGTGTGTGTGTTCTTACTGCACATATATATGGAAAGAGGAGGTGTGTATATATATAACGACGACCAGATAAGATAGAAAAAAGCATTATTATACATATACCTCATTTTTATATTATCACTCAAATCCTAAATTTTCCTTAACTTTTTTTCCTATTTTTGTAAATAATCATCACGGAATGTAGCACATTTCACCACACCAAGAGAACAAGTTAAGAAGAAGAAGAAGAAGAAGAAAAGAAACGGACGAAAAACGGACGATTCAGGAGCTAAGTACAGAAAGCGAGGACTTTCCTCTTCCTCGATCGAGTACAAAATGAAAAACCAAGAGGCTAAACACAGGGACGGCGGATATGTGTTATCACCGTGGCACCTCCTCTTGCTCCTCTTGTTCCTCCTTCTTTTCCTCCTCTACTTCGTCCATCTCCTTTCCACCTTTCCCCTTTTTCTCTTCCTCCTTTTTTCCTCTTCCTCCTTCCTTTCCTCCTTTTCCTCCTCCTTTTCCTCTTCTCTTGTTTCTTCCACCTCCTCATCTTCCTTTTTTTATCTTCATCCTGCTCCTCCTCCTGCCCCTCCTCCTCCTCTTCTTCTTCCTCGTCCTCTATCTCTTTCTCTTCTTTTTACTTCTCCACCACCACCTCCTCCTTTTCCTCCTCCTCCTCCTCCTCTTCTTCTTCTTCCTCGTCCTTCTTCTTCTCTTTCTCCTTCTTCCTCTTCTCTCTCCTTCTCTTTATTCTTCTCCAGTCCTCTCTTCATTCCCCTCCTCCATCTCTCCCTATTCCTTTTTCTCTTTCTCTTTTCTCCTCTTCTCTTTAGAGAGAAAGAGAGAGAGAAAAGAGAGAGAGAGAAAGGAGAGAGAGAGAGAGAGAGAGAGAGAGAGAGAGAGAGAGAGAGAGAGAGAGAGAGAGAGAAAGGGAGAGAGAGAGAGAGAGAGAGAGAGAGAGAGAAGAGAGAGAGAGAGACAGAGAAAGGGAGAGAGAGAAAGAAAGAGAGAGAGAGAGAGAGAGAGAGAGAGCGCACATAGGGGGGGGGGGCAGTATATAGATAGATAGAACTATATATATATATATATATATATATATATATATATATATATATATATAGAGAGAGAGAGAGAGAGAGAGAGAGAGAGAGAGAGAGAGAGAGAGAGAGAGAGAGAGAGAAAGAGAGAAAGAGAGAAAGAGTGTGTGTTGGCGGGTGCCAGAGATAGATAAACAAATAAATGGATATATAGAAAGAAAGAGAAAAAAACAAAGATAGAAAGAAAAGAATAACAGTAAAAAAAGAAGAAGAAAAATGACAGGCAGAGAGTAGTGAGAAACAGAAGAAAAACATAATACGCAATTCAACTTCAGTGAAAACAATTGATTAACGAAAATCAGGGCTCGTAATGACTTAAAAATGACCGTAATTAACCATCCCCATAATAATTACTAACAATAAATGAATCACGACCGCTAAATAACCTCACCCCATCCCCCCTCTACCCCCCCCACCCCCTACACCCCCATGAATCCCACCTAACCCCCACCTTAAGCCCCCTAACCCCCCCCCCCAAACACCCCCATTTTACCCCATCAAAAGAAAAGAAAAAAAAGAGCGATGTTTACCTGACGGAAGTCGGTAATTGTTACGGGTGTGCTCGGCTCTCACCGCAACACGAGAGCGCATGCGCGGCCCACGTGCGCACGTTCCCACGCTCCGTCTTCCACAGTGTCTTAAATATCACCAGGAAATAGTGAAAATGTTCACCCAAATTGCGTGGTCTTCACCTTCGACTCAGGACGGCGGTTAATAATCGCCGAGGAGAAAGAAAATATTCAAAAAACACCCACACACACACCAAAAAGAAAAGAAAGAAAAAAAAACGGAAAGCGTCAAATCCAAGCAAGTTTTCGCGCCTCTTTTGTTTTCGTTCGGCGTATTCAGTCCGAGATGCGAAAGCCTTAACCTAAAACAAACCTTCCGACGCATCATTAACCATAAACCAGAATCGGAATGCAAGAATCCGTCCCTTCTCGTGGAACGTTATCAACCGCAGGAAATCAAAGGAGAGGAGGCAGTGCAAATGAAAGCCTTTCAGATGACGGGTGAGAGTGTCTGATATCATGATAAAGCAATGGCGCTGACCTTGGGGTGTCTTGTACCTTTTGCCCTGCGGCTGTAGTTCTTGTGACAGATTTTTACTTTATCTCTTCCGAGCTTAATCTTTCTTTCTCTCTCTAGCTCTTTCTCCTTATCTCTCTCTATATCTATATCTCTTTCAATCTAAATCTTACTCTCTCAAACGTAGTCTTTTTATTTCTCTAATTCTACATCTTTCTCAATTCTCTCTCTCTCTCTCTCTCTCTCTCTCTCTCTCTCTCTCTCTCTCTCTCTCTCTCTCTCTCTCTCTCTCTCTCTCTCTCTCTCTCTCTCTCTCTCTCTCTCTCTCTATCTATCTATCTATCTATCTCTCTCTCTCTCTCTCTTTCTCTATCTATCTATCTATCTATCTATCTATCTATCTCTATCTCTCTCTCTATCTGTCTATATATCAATCCAATCTGCCGATCGCTAAATTTCATACACATCTCTCACATAAGCATACTTTTGGTTTTAGAATTGAAATACCTTATTATCTTGTTATCTCAGTTGTTATCCTCGTACACAACAGCCAATATTTATTACGTTAAGATATAATGATATGATATCAGGCAAGTGTGTAGTTCAACCTCTGTATAATATTATTTACTAACAATCATTTATTTTTCCCTGATAACTTTTTTTGCAGTTTATGTT
>BOPN01001040.1:157131-162131 GCA_017312705.2 Penaeus japonicus
TGTCATTATTATTACTTTCATTATTATAATTATTTTTATCTTTATCATTATTATTATCATCATTATCCAATGGTCATAATCTCATTATCATTATTATCATCAATATCATATCCATTACCATCACTATCAACTCATCATTATCATCATTATTATACTGAAAATTATAATCATCATTATCATCAATACTACCATCAATATCATTACTATCATTATCATCATCAATATAAGTATTATCATAATCAGCATTATAGCAACGCAAATTTTGATAAGGATAAAGATAATAATGATGATAATAATGATGATTATGATAATGACAATGAAAGCAATAGTGTTTCTAATGACAATGGTGATAAAGATACTTCTAACTATAACGACCAACAGTGATACTAAAAATTATGATAATAACAATGATAATAATGATTTTAGTAATAATTATGAAAACAAAAGTGATATTGAGATAGCCAAAAAATGATAATGAAAATGATGAGTATGATAATGATAATTATAGCAAAAGTCATCATCATTGGTAACAGTAACGCTATGAGGGAGAATATCTATAGTTACAAGAACAATAGCAATGATACTAATTATGATGATAATATCATTATTAATGATAATAACAGTGATGTTGATAATGATAATGGATAAGATCATAATGATTATGATAGTAGTAATGATAGTGATGATAATAGTAATAATAGTAACGATGATAACAATAATGATAATGACGATGATAATGATACTACTAATAATAATGATAATAATAAGAAGAATGATAGTAATAATAACGATAATAACAGCATCGATGTTAATAATGGTAGTAATGAGGATAATGATATTAATGATGATGATAAGACAATAGCCGTGATGATGTTACTGATAAAGTAATAGTGATGATGATAATGATAATAATACTCATTACAGTAATGACAGTAATAACGTTAATGATAATAATAATTATAGTAATGATAAGGATACTAAGAAAGAAAAAAAAATTATGATAATAATAATGAAAATAGGAGTAGTAGTGATGATGAAAATGATAAAAGTATTGATAATAAAGATGGTGATAATGATAATAGTAGTTACAATAGCACTGCCTTACTATTACGATAATCATCATTATTATCAATACTACAACTATTACCATTAAGACAACAACTACTCCTACTACTAGTAAAATATTATCATTAACATTATCCTGATTATTCCTATCATTATCCTTTAGGATTTATGTTCATTACACCCATTATCATTGTCAATGTGATAACAGAATATATCGCGGAATATATCCAAATAATACATATTAAACACTAACTTCTAATTTTATATGGGAAGAGAAGCATCTGTGTATTGCATTATATTATTTTAAGGACACAATATAAATCAAATTCTTACAAAATGTGATATATATATATATATATATATATATATATATATATATATATATATATATATATATATATATATATGTATGTATGTATATATATATATATATATATATATATATATATATATATACATATATATATATATATATATATATATATATATATATATATATATATATATATATATATATTTCTTCATCAGGAAAAGGGTGATTATGACATAACATTCCCTTGGTACATTATGTAAGTGAAAGTTATTGATAAGTTATTAAAGTTATTATTATAATTATTAGTTATTAAAGTTATTATTATCATTATTAGTTATTAAAATTATTAAATGAACACAGTAAGAGATTAATAAGTCATAGATCACAGGTGTTATTATTAGCTGATTTCTGAAAGTGTTAAGAATATATAATCGTTATGGATTTGTGCATTTGTAATATTACAGCGTAATTGAAAAGTACATACTCATTTTTAATGTACATTGTTGTGATTAATGGCAGCGTTATTGTTATTAACCAATATATCATTATCAATATTATTTTAATTTTCTTTATCATAATTGTCAAGATTATTGTCGTAATCATCATTATTATCATTATCATTGTTAATGCATTAACAATGCTATTATCATCATTATCATTATTATCTCTATCATTGTTATTATGATTAGTAGCGTTATTGTTGTTGTTATCATTATCATTATTATTAATTTTATAATTATTAGTAGTACCTTTATCATTTTTGTTATCATTATCAACACTATTAGTATTATTTACATCATTATCATTAGGAGTTTATCATCATCATCATCAATGTATTATTGTTACCCTCATTATTATAATTATCATCATTATCATTTTTACTATTGTCATTATTGTTATCACTATCATTATCATCATCGTCATTATTATCATCAGTATTATTATTATTATTGTTATTATCATCTTTATTATTATTATCATTGTTGTTGTTGTTATCATTATATATGTATATATATATATATATATATATATATATATATATATATATATATATATATATATATATATATATATATATATAATATACACATATATTCATATATATAAATATATATATAGAGATATATATATACATTGTTAATTCTCTCTCTTTACTTATCCATGTTCGTCTCTATCTATTTAAAATATCGATCAATCGATCAATCGATCACTGTGTCCATCATTTTTAACGTATCCATCTATCTGTATATTTCTCTGTCTGTATGTCTCTCTCTCTCTCTCTCTCTCTCTCTCTCTCTCTCTATCTATCTATCTATCTCTCTCTCTCTCTCTCTCTCTCTCTCTCTCTCTCTCTCTCTCTCTCTCTCTCTCTCTCTCTCTCTCTCTCTCTCTCTCTCTCTCTCTCTCTCTCTTTCTATCCATATTTTGCCTTTTATTCTTTTCAGCTTTTCTAGCCATCTCAATATCCATTTATTTAATTATTTATCTGTCTAACTATCTGTCTCTATCTTTATCTATCTCTCTTGGCTCTTTTCCCTCTAATTTGTCTGTGTCTTCTTATTCCAAACCCTATTTCCGGTTTTACAGCTCGGATTCCTTACATATTTCTTCTTGTCGGTCTGTCATTTTCTCCCCCCAAACACTCCTCCTCTCACCCCCCCTCCCCTCCCTTGCTTCTCTTCTACCCCCCTCCCCCCTACAATAATTTCCCGCTCGTCTTTCGATTAAATTATCCAAACTTTTGTGCCGTTTTATTTTTATGCCAACCCTTTCTTAATATGTACACACACATACCGACACACACACGCGCACACACACACGCACACACACACACACACACACACACACACACACACACACACACACACACATATATATATATATATACATATATATATATATATACATATATATACATATATATATATATATATATATATATATATATATATATATATATATATTTATATGTATATATACACAATTTCTTCTGTCTCTGGGAGAAGGAGGGGGGAGGGGGGAGGGGGGCAGTGGGCAGTAAAGTCAGGAGAAAGCGAGGGGGGGAGGGGGAGCGAGGAGGGGAGAAGAAAGCAAACAAAAAAAAAATAAAAACGAGTTAAGAAAGAGTTTGATGAGGATAATAATAGTGATAGTAATGATGATGATGATGATGATAAGAAAAACGATGATGATAGAAACAATAACCATGATGAACATGATGATAATAAGGAGAAATTAATTAATGAACATGATAATAAGGGTAGTAATTATAGTCTTGGTAATGAAAAGGATATGATAATAATGAATATAAAAGCAGTAACTACAATAATAGTAATAGGAATAAAAGTAATAATGATAATAATCACAATTATAGTAATAATGATAATTACAATAATAGTAATTGTAAAATTCTAATGGGAATCACAATGAAGATAATGATAATATCTATGATAAAAAATGATAATGAAAATAGAAGTAAGGATGATAATGATAATAATAATGAGAGGATGAAGACCATAAAAGAGGGAGAGGGAGAGAGGAAAGGGAGGGAAGACGGTGGGAGAACAAAGAGGGAGGAGGAGATAGAGGGAAGAGAATGGGAAAGGGAGGAGGAGATGGAGGAGGAAAGAGAGAGGGATAGGGAGGAGGGAAAAGCGAGGGAGAGGGAGGAGGGAAGAGAGAGGGAGAGGGAAGAGAGAGGGAGAGGGAGGAGGGAAGAGAGAGGGAGAGGGAGGAGGGAAGAGAGAGGGAGAGGGAGGGGGAAGAGAGAGGGAGAGGGAGGGGGGGAGAGAGAGGGAGAGGGAGGAGGGAAGAGAGAGGGAGAGGGAGGAGGGAAGAGAAAGGGAAAGGGAGGAGGGAAGAGAGAGGGAAAGGAAGGAGGGAATAGAGAGGGAGAGGGAGGGGGGAAGAGAGAGAGAGAGGGAGGAGGGAGAGAGAGAGGGAGAGGGAGGAGGGAAGAAAGAGGGAGAAGGGGGAAGAGAAGAGAGAGGGAGAGGGAGAGGGACGAGCAGGTACATCTCCAGTCTCTTAACTATCCTTAAATAGTTAGCGATTGGCCACGGTGCATGTAAATTACAAGGCGTTTTAAGCTGTCATTTGTGGCGGCCGGCGGGTGGGTGGTGGGGTTGGTGGGCTGGTGGGCTGGTAGGGTTGGTGGGTTGGTGGCCGGTGGGGCGGTGGGTGGCGGAGAGATCTAGGGTTCTCTGACTTTTTTTTTTTTTTTTTTTTTTTAATAGTATTATTGTTATACTCGACCTTGTGTATGTTTAGATCTGAAGGGAAGCAAAAGAGGGTGAGAGGGAGGAGGGTAGTGGTAGGGGATGGATAAAATAAGGAGGGGATGGGTTAGAGGGAGAGGGGTTGAAGGAAGAGGGAGTTGTGTGAGAGGGGGAAGGGGTGAAGGGAGAAAAGGAGGGGTGAAAAGGAGAGAGGGGGATGAGTGGGGATTAAGGGATAGATGAGAGAGGATGAGTGAGGGATGGGGTATAGAGAGGGGGGAGAAGGGGAGGGGTAGATGGAGTAGGGGATAGTGGGGAAGGCGAAGGAAAAGGAGGGGGAATAAAGAATGGAGAACGAGGGAGGAGGGGGAAGGGGAGGGGGCAACCTGGCCGAGGAGAGAGAG
>BOPN01001040.1:192131-204631 GCA_017312705.2 Penaeus japonicus
TATATATATTATATATATATACATACATATATATATACATATATACATAGGCTTATACATATGCATATGCTTGTGTTTGTACCTGTTTGTACGTTCGATACTTTTTCTCTGCAATTCACTTTCAAGAAAAGAAAATAGTCACTTGACACCCATCGTCTTCATCACCGCCTGTAACATCTTTTCTTCCCTATCGAGGTGGAAAGAAAATTGAAGAAAAAGCTGTCTTGTTATTGAGTTACTGTCGTTTTCCTTTGTGCAGTTATTTGATTGCATTCATAAGCTTTGACAGCTCCTCACGCTTGGTAAATGTGTACTTTTATATGTGTTCGAAGCCTTTACTTTCCTTTATTATTACCTGTCTGTCAGAAAGACTTTCTGTCACTCTGCGTTTCTTTGCTCTCAGTATACATCTATGTAGATAAAGTCAGCCCACGCACACCTACATACACGTACACATACATACACGTACACACACATACACGTACACATACATACACACACACAAACATACACGTACACATACATACACACACACAAACATACACGTACACATACATGCACGTACACATACAGACACGTACACATACATATACACACACAAACACTGTACCGTGTTGATATTATGGCAGAAATACCAACTTGAGCAACGGTTTCGGATTCCTTTTGGTTTTCAGGAAGTTGTCGTAACAGGTGTAACAGTATTCAATAGGCCTATTGGTTCTATATAAACACAAAGTTAAAGGATTCTCTCTGCCATAACATGTATATATATATATATATATATATATATATATATATATATATATATATATATATATATATATATATATATACACATGGTTCTTTTTCTACGTGATACATACAAAGTTATATAAATTGACAGCATTTTTTTTCTTTTTTCTTTTAAGAAGTGACATAGGTTCAATTAGAACGCCGTGTAAATACGTGGAAAATGCAATGGACTTTGTTGCACGAGGAACACAAGAGAATTCAGAAATCTATGAAAAAAATGATTATAACAATAATCCTCCGAGCAGTTACAAAAAAAATGACACTGACAAAAATAATTGTTGAATGTTAGATCTTGTAATTGTTGCGTTACGGTTGCTCTTTTTGTATTCTATTTTGACTTAACTTGCAGAAGTTAAGTTTGTGAAACCCTTTATGCCGGCTATTAATCTGTCATATTGAGTAAGCCAGGAGCAGACACCTGAAGATATTAGGTTAGGAAAAACATGAATGAGAATTAATAAGATGAATTATTTGATGTTTCGATTAAGTAATTATTATTAGCCATACATCTTCTGGAATTACGCTCATCAATACCTTTCTCGACACAATGAACCTTTTTTTCGCATTAGATGAAATTACTTCACATGGAGACCTTCATATCAATTATATAAGGGATATAGAGCGAATCCAATATATTGCCGCATATCAGTTGTCTAAAATAATGTATTAAAGCCTTTAGATAAAATAGGGAGGGAATTGTGGGTAAATAACATCCTGTGTCTCATGTAGTAGATACAAATTGTTCATTTTTATCCTGCTCGCCATGACTATGTGTAATTAAACCTTCTTTTGTCGTATTTTTATGCTTTATCGTTTGTCTCTTTCTTTCTTTTCTCTTTATGCATGTGGAGTTTGGTGAGAATATGAAATTATTCTTTCGTTTTTTTTTTATATACATTTTCTTTCGAAAATAAAAAGCTTTCATGATACAGTATGACATTTACTGTTTCCTGAAGACGTGAGGAAAATAAATTTTGCTCTAGTTAAGAATTTGTCTATAAATGCAAATATAATTACAACAATAATATAATACGTAACTAGGGTTCTGAAGCAAATAAAAAAAATGTAATACAATAGAAATACGTTTGTGTATGTGAGTGTTTGTGTGTGTGTGTGTGTGTGTGTGTGTGTGTGTGTACAAATAACTAACAACTTAATATTGCACGATAGGCATTCAAGTGAACGAAATAAACAATTCAAATCCAATTCAAATTTTAAAAGGATCACACCAAGAAAGTACAATATCTTTTATACACACAATCGTCCCAAAATGGCCACCATAAAGCGCGATCAATTAATTGTCAATGAGTAGTTTTATCTGATATATTGTCGTTCGTATTTCTCTGTCAGTCTCTTTGCCTTTTGGAATTAGAAATTGATAGTTCCTGTTGTAAAAGTTTCGAGGTATTGTAGAGTTTGACCAAGGAAGAGGAAACAAAGGTTTTGATGTTGGTTGGTGTATTATGCTGTACTTTTTATCTTTCTCTCTCTGTTTCTCTCTTTCTTCCTCTCATTCTCTATCTCTCTTTCTCTCTCTTTCTCTCTCTCTCTCTCTCTTCCTCTCTCTCTTTCTCTCTCTCTCTCTCCTTTTCTCTCTCTCTTTCTCTCTCTATGTCTCTCTCTCTCTCTTTCTCTCTCTCTATCTCTCTCCCTCTCTCTCTTTCTCTCTCTCTCTCTCTCTTTTTCCAAAATGATTCTTAAAAAAAACGTAGTTGATAAAGAAGGAAATCAGCATTGACATGTTGGTCCGATGTGAATAAGACTAATAAGTTTTAAAAGTCAAACTCCAAATAGGTATCACGAAAGAATACATTAGTTTCATCACGCAAACATTTAGATACACTTTAAACAACAGACAAAACTGAAAATAATGATGAGCCATGCATATTTCCCACACAGATGCTGGGGCCTTGGACGTTTACAGTTTTCAGAAGGAGGGCGTGCAGTCCGACGCCCATATCCTGTACGCGGGGCCTGCAGGAGGACTCGAAGGCCAGGGATGGAGAGGGTCCTTCACTCCCGAGGACTTCAGCGTGTGTCTTCGCCTCAAGTTCTTCTACCTGTGGGATCTCTCGGGGTTTCTGCAGCTCTGGGCTGAGGCGGGGGAGGGGGACTCGCCTACGTCTATGCTGAGCGTTGGTTTGTGTACACTGTTGTAGAGAGAGGCAGACACGTCCATACACGTACATATACGGACACATGTACACATACACAATACTCATGCATGTCCTTGTATGCAGTGTATGTATTATTTCTTCTATTTATAGTATGCGCATCTTTCATACATATCTAGACGTATAGACACTAGAAGGAGAATGAACAGCGAAATCCATTAAAACGCTCTTGCCTTTCAGAGGTCAACCTGCGTTACTTCCGCATCAGGATGGGAATCTTCCGCCGGCTCTTCTTCATACCTAGTTCTCTACGAGCTCTTACATGGTACCACGTCTGCATCACTTACTCCTTGGGCACGCTCAAGCTCTATCTAAACGGGGATTTACGAGGAAGCCACCCAGGACGACCTGAGTATCCTGTAGGTGGAACTCAGCTCAAGGTCGGAGCATGGGATGCCGCCAGGAGCTTTAGTGGCGACATAACGGAGGTAAAGCAAATGGAAGTAAAGTTCATTTAAATCTGCTTTCCTTCTCGTTGAGTGTCTAAGTTAAGATAAGCTCATTCATCCGGTATCTTAAGTGAATATCTAGATTTATGAATTCACCATTACAATCCAAGAAATTTATGTTCATTTTGGTTCTGATTATTAGTCGTCTGACTCAGACAGGCTGATTCATCCTTGATCCTTGCAGGTGAACGTGTGGAGTCGTGCCTTGGCGACAGATGAAGTGGCGTCGTCGATGCAGTGCAGAGGGATCGTTGAAGGCGATTTAGTTGCCTGGACGGACTCTTGGACAATGCATGGTGACGTAACCAAGTCGGACGTCCCTTACGAGAGGCTCTGTGATGACTTGACAGGCACGCAGCATTTCATCTTCCCTCCTGTCTCTTCCAAGGTAGCTTTTCAAGTCTGCGAAGGTTTAGGGGGTTCAGTGAAGACACCTCAGACGTCAGAAGAAGTGGAAAACCTAAGGCGACTTCATTCCAGTTTCGCCGCTTCCGACAACGAGACCTGCTCGAGGGTGTGGACGGGGGTCACGGACGTCGCCAAGGAAGGGGAATGGAGGCACCACAAGGATGGACTTCCTGCCCAGGTCTCCTGGCGACCCGGGGCGCCTGACGGGGACTTCCTGCAGAACTGCGCAGCGATTCTTCTCGATGGTTCCTCCACCGGCCTGACCGACGTGTCGTGTTCCCGTAAGTTGTGTACGGTTTGTGACGTGCCTGAGGGAATCGTATGGACGCTCCTCGGGGCGTGCGAGGAGTACCCGAGAAACATCCACTTCATCGCCCAGCAGAAGACCTCGGGGGAATTCCACTTCCGCGGCTACTCGAAATATACGATCATGAAAAATGACTCGGAAGACCATTGGGTTTGGTGGGACCACCAGAATAACGACACCGTGGCAGTCCTAATGAGAAACGAATTCGGCTTTCCGATGGGGAGACACGAGTGGACCTTGCAGCGCCCCGTGTGTGGGAAGAAGCCCCCTGTGGAGCACGTGCTCTTGCTGACTCCTTGTGGGACGGGCAGCTTCTCGTGCGACGACGCGACGTGCATTCCTCTCTACCAGCGGTGCGACCTCAAGTTCGACTGCAGGGACATGAGCGACGAGAGCGGCTGCGAACTCGTCCAGTTCCCGCCCGTGTACCGGCCGGACCTTCCTCCGAGCAATGCCGCCTCCTCTGCCTCGACGCCGCTTCCTGTGGGTGTTCACATGGTGCTAGAGAGCGCAGACGTCAGAACCAGCACCATGGTCATCCACACCAATTACAACCTGAGTCTGACGTGGCGCGAAGGACGAGTCAACTACCTGAATTTGAACATGGATTATACCCTCAACAGGTGACAAAAATAGCTGTGCTTTCCAAGCATTCCATTCCTTCGTAGGGCGTGGCTGGGGGACGATGCTTTAATTGCCATGTTAGAGATACTGACAAAAGAGAGAAACAAACAATAAAAATATATATAGACAAAAGTACCGCCAAGTTCAGAAATACAGATAGCTACCTCTTTCCACATCAGGGTGCCATATAACACCATGAGAAAGCTGTGGGTGCCAACAGTCGACTTCACCAACACCCGAGGCAACCACATCACCCACGCAGACGAGGAAGCAACCATGATGGTGCTCATGTCAGGGGAGCCGACCATGGGAGGGAATACGCGACCCCAAGAAGGTAGGTGAGGGGTCCCGAGGGGAAATGGGTGAGAGGGGCAGACTAATTATACAAAGGGAATACCATACCAGGAACGTAAGGGGCGTGGTCAGAGGGGAGGAGGGAGGGAGAAATACGAAGGCGGGAGGTTCTATAAAGGTGATTAGATGTGGTTGTGTTATGATGTGGAAGTATATGGGTTATACTAGATGATGAAACAAAAAAGGTTAAGGAAAAAGGATTAGTAGTGATGCATATATACATAGCATCCATATATATAATACATACATACATATGTACATTATATATATATATATATATATATATATATATATATATATATATATATATATATATATAACGTGTGTGTGTGCTCTTGAATCCTTTTCTTCAATTATTTGCTTTATCATTTTGTCAACTACATTCTTTCTTCATACACACTTTTTTGTTGCGATGAATCTAGAAAACCTGCTCCAAGTTTTTTTTCACATTTTCCTCATTGCAGACATATTGCGTGTGGATTTATCCAGCGCTCGCACGGGATGACTTGAAATAAGTTTTTTTTTTTATTGTTATTGCTTTCTTTTTTTACTAGTTCTAATTATTCTTCTTCCTCTTCTTCTTCTCTTTCGTATTCTGCTTCTTCTTCCTTCTCTTTTGATTCTTCTTCTTCTTCTTCTTCTTCTTCTTCTCCTTCCTCTCCTCCGTCCGCTCCCTCCTCTTCTTCTCACATTCTCATTCATCTTGTTAAACTTATTATCGTTATTTTTCTTTCTCTCTTTCTCTCTCTCTCTCTCTTTTCATTTTATCCATGTCTACAACTATCCACCCACCTTTCAATTCCCTTATCGATTCATTTCACAATACATTTTTTTTATCTATCTATTTCTTCATTCATCCATCTATCTATCTATTTATCTATCATTTTATTTATATATTGCTCGTTCTTCCTTTGCAGTTGAAGTGTATGCAGGATGGGACAACCCTTTGACAGTGCGCAGGAAATATAGCGAAACTTTTCAGTGTAAATTTGACCTTTCGATGTACCCCTTTGACCAGCAAGTAAGGAATTGTTGTTCTTTTGTGTTGTGCTTCTTGGTATTAAGTCTTTGGGCATCTATCATTATTATTGTTTGTATTATCATCGTTGTTATTGTCATTATTTTTATTATTATTATTATCATTATGATTTTTCTTATCATTATTATCGGAATTGCTATTATTATATTTTTATTATCATTTTATCATCATTCTTGTCATTATCATTGTCATTATTACTATTATTATTATCATTATTATTATTATTGTTACTATTATTATTATTATTATCATCATCGTTATCATTATCATTATTGTTGATATCATCATTTTCATTATTGTTTATACTATTATCATTATTGCTATGGATATCGTTTGCGATATTTGTGATTTCAGATGATTCACTCATTCGTTTCATTCATTTCATTCTAGCCTTAGTAATTCATTCATCTATCCCGCATATTTCATTCATAAAGTATTTCATTCTGTTCAACAATTTGCTGATTGATTGACTTCATTTTCTAATAGTATCCCTTATTCTTTCGTCTATTCCTTTCATATACCTCATTCATTATTCCATGTCTTACCTTTTCGTTCACCGTTTCAGATAATTAGACAATTTTCCAATTCATTTCCTCTGTTCCATTCTGTCTTACGACCCATTTCTCTTGGCGTGACATTGCCCTTTGCTACTGTCAAGAGTCGTACATTGTTAATGCTGAGTGAGAGGAGGTTCTGTGGCACAGGTATTGTTGTAATTTAAAAAAGATGATTGTGGTAAGAATGGTAGTTATGATGATGATGATGGTGATGATGATGATGATGATGATGATGATGATGATGATGATGATGATGATGATGATGATGATGATGGTGATGATGATGATGATGATGATGATGATGATGATGATGATGATGATGATGATATGATGATGATGATGATGATGATGATGATGATGATGATGATGATGGGAGCGGTAATGGTGATGATTATCGTTATAATCATGAGCTTGATGATAGTAATGTTGATGATGGTAATGCTGATACTAGAAATGGTGCTACTGCTAATGATGATGATGATGATGATGATAATGATAATGATAATAGTAACAATAATGATGATGATTGCTGATAATGGTAATGATGCCAATAATGATGAAAATAATAATAATGATATTGATTATTATAATGACGATGATAATGATAATTAAATGATAATAACATCAATATTCATAGTAATATCCGTACTAATTTTAGATAAAATAAAATACAGAAATGAACCATGCCTATGGGATGACCGTTCATCATCAAAATACATGATTGAATATTGAAAATGAGCAATAAAAAGTAGAAAAAATGATTTAAAAAACATATTGATCTTCAGTTCATGGCTAATCATGAACATGCATTTTATGTAATATAGTGTAATACAGTGGGACGTTGCATGAGATACAGACTGATAAACTAACTAACGGAAAGACAGACTAACATAAAGGCAGATAGACAGTAAGACATACTGATGAAGGGGGGGGGGGGAGGAAAGTGAAAGAGATAGAGAATGGGAGAGGGAGAAAGAAAGAGAGATAAAAATATATATAGAGAGAGAGATAGGAAGAGAAAAGAGAGAGAGAGAGAGAGAGAGAGAGAGAGAGAGAGAGCAAGAGATGGGAGAGAGAGAGAGACAAATAGTGAGAGAGAAGGAAAGAGAGAGAGTTAGAGAAAGAGAGAGAGAGAGAGAGAAGGAGGGAGAGAGAGAAAAAAAATAGAGAGATAGAAAGAGTAAAAGAAAGAGAGCAGCTATACGTTAGTTTCAGAAAAGGTAAAGAAGAGGGAAAACATAAAGAATAAAATGATCAACAGGTAAACGAATACAGAAATGAGACAGATGATTTAAGTAAAAAGAAGAGAGAAGATATTTAAAAAAAATCCTATTGATAGCATCAGAAAATAAATCATACATATTACGTCATTTAACTAAAAATTACCATACCGAAACGAGAGGAAAAAAAATGAAAATCCTATTAGGACTTGATGATGAAAGCATCAATATAGTGGGCTAGGCTTTCCCTCGTACCTGTGATCCTCCAAAAGGTGTCTTGTCTAATATATAACCATCACACACCTAGACACGCAGGATATTGCACTAAATGATGATTAATTTGTGTCCCTTATTCATATATCTTGCAAGGAGAACCAAACATATCTTCATTAATTAATAAGTGTCATTAACATTGGTCAGTATCGATGTTCATGTACTTCTTATCTTAATGTCCGTTTAGCTGAGCAACTAAATACGATTCCCTGTCTTGTGAATGTAAGTGTATTGTTTGATTACCTAATGAGGGCGCGGTCAATGGGAGAACTTGTCGTGTGGATAATGTGAAGGTGTGAGAGAGAGAGAGACTCTCTCTCTATCTGTCTCTCTCTCTCTCTCTCTCTCTCTCTCTCTCTCTCTCTCTATATATATATATATATATATATATATATAAAGAGAGAGAGAGAGAGAGAGAGAGAGAGAGAGAGAGAGGGAGAGAGAGAGAGAGAGAGAGAGGGAGGGAGGGAGAGAGAGAGAGAAAGAGAGAGAGAGGGTAGGGAGAGGGAGAGGGGGGAAGAGAGAGAGAGAGAGAGAGAGAGAGAGAGAGAGAGAGAGAGGGAGAGAGAGAGAGAGAGAGGGTAGGGAGGGGGAGAGAGAGTAAGAGAGAATTGTATAGGATAAAGTGTGTGTTGTGTAGGAAGCATGTGTCAAATAGAATGTATAGTAGGTATAATGTGTAAGCATTGGGGGGGGGGGAGGGGGGCGGCTATATAAATAAGATGAATAATAGATTGATGGAGACTGTAGATTGTATGTTTATGTTTTTGTGTATGCGTGTGTAAGCGTGTGTGTGGGGGGGGGGGGGTCTGTGTACTGTGCGTATTTGTATAACCTTGATTGCCCTAAATCCATCTCGACCATTAGCCCTCAGTTACTGTTATAATCCCATATGTATTTGTGTAAATACCATACCTTTTGACCTGTCTTTCCCGTTAATGGAAGAGTGAATCTATGCCGGAAGTTAATCGTGGCTTCCTATGTCATTGACAAATCGACTGCTGTTTGGGCATATTGGACAGGCAGATGACAAGTAAATACAACACGAAATAGGAGATATAGACCGAAGTAAAAGAGAGACCCGGCGAGAGAGTGAGAGAGGGGGGGGAGAGGGGGAGAGGGGAGAGAGAACCACAGCGACATAAAGAGAGAGAAGAGAGAAAGAAAGGGGGTGGGGGGGAGACAACGACAGCGACATGAAGAGAGAGAAGAGAGAAAGAGAGGGGGTGGGGGGGTGGGGGGCAACGACAGCGACATGAAGAGAGAGAAGAGAGAAAGAGAGAAAGAGAGAGACAGAGAGACAGAGAGAGGGGGGAGGGAGAGAAAGAGAGAGATATAGAGCAGAGAGAGAGAAAAAAGAGAGAGTGAGAATAGATAGATAGAGAGAAAGAGAAAGAGAAAGAGAGAGAGAGAGAAAGAGAGATTGAGAAATGTGCGTATATGTATATGTAGATGAGCGTATAAGAATAGACACATGCCATGCTACCTTCCAGAAGCAGACTTTCGCAATCAGCTCAATCGTTCAACCCAAGGTCAAAGAACCATAATTAATACCGCAAATCAATTCCCCAAAGCCACGGAACGCCATCGCAAATTGATAGGAAAAAAAAAGAAAACGCGAAGATCATACAGGAAATGGTTGTAACAAATATTCTGGAATAGCTATATAGTGTTTGTATTATAGATTACAAATTCGGTAATTACTTTGTTTGATTCTAACTTCTTGGTACTTCTTGATACTTGATATACACAAGCAATTTGACAAGCACCAAAATTACCAGAATAAAATCCTATATATTGCAGGACTACCTATAAATCAGTTAGATTAAAAATCAGAATTTATCGGCTTCATGCTAGATTAAATTGTAGAATACAAAGTCATTAGTTACCTCTTGTCTTTGCATAACAAAGAAATATGATGTACTTAAAATGATTCACAAATTGTAATATATTACAGGATTATTCATATGTTAATAAGATCACGAACTACAATTTATTATTTATATATTTGACACATGAAACAATGATCAACATAATTCTAACATGTTAAAGGATTACCCACGAATTACTTGAACTGCATATCACAAACTCATTAGTAATAGACTAGATCCTAACCTTGTGTCCTCGTAGAAGGAATCTTATTAGGAGAAGACAATGCTCTACAAGAAATCCTACAGGAATGACTCACGGTACTGATAACAACCTAGCCCTCCTACAGGAATGATATTCGCTGCTGATAATGCAACCAGGCCTCAACGAGAGATAGTGTTCCCATGCAGAAATGGTGCTCGGTGTTGAAAACGGTCCTAAGGGTGTCTCATGGTGCCAACAAGGCTCTCTCGCGCTCGGAAAATCCCTTCCTCCTGCAGGACTACTACCATGTGTGTTCATCCTCCTCCAGAAAGATTGCTTGGTGTTGAATGCCCCTAGACATTGCTTTGCGCCGCCTGGGACTAACACCGCCCCCTTCCTCCCGTAGGAATGCCTCTTGGTGTTGACAATGCTCTCGGCTTCATCGCGGCTGCTGGTGTTCGACGAGAACAAGACCGAAGCTGTGTTCATTGGAAATCCTCACCTGGTGGAATACACGGTGGGAGGAGTGGCTGTGGAGCTCATGAACCAGAGCGATTTCGCTGTCATGCATGTCAAGAGTGAGTCATGCAGAGGGTTTGTTGTTGTTTTAATGTGGTAGGGTGGTCAAGAGGTGGGTATTAGGTTCGAGTCCGTGAATGAGGTCTTTGAAGGAAATTTTTCTTTTGTTTCCTTTTCTTTCTATTCCTATTATTCTTTTCTTCTTCCGTAACACTGATACAAATCATATACAGAAAAGTATGAAAATGCATGAAGGCATAAAGACACTAAGAAAACACAGCCATAGCAAGATAAGCCACGCGAATAGGAGCTACTCCGACATTGATTTCTCACTCGGCCAGATACAAGATAGAAAATAATGATCTTGTTCGATGTCAACACGTGAAAAGGTATCCAACGATGGCGCTGTATTTTATCTCTTTCCCCATGGTGATATATCTGTCCAGTAAAATAGAAATAAACTATCAATCTAATGCAATAAATCAACTTCAGACTTCGTCCTTCATAAAGAATTCTTGCTACCGGCCTCAAGAAATAGACAGTGATAGATGTTCATAGTCATGCAATTCAGTCTACGTTTTCTGAAGATATCTTCTGAATGACCTGAATATGCGTTTGATTGATCACGCGCGTGGCTCCCGATAACGCTGTGTGTAGAATCACCTTAAACTGTGCGCAAAAGGGACTTCATTCTTCTTTGTTCGAGTACGAATTTTCAAGCAGCAAAGATTCGAATTTCTAAAAGATTCATAACAATGGTAATAGTGATATTCAATAACAACAACAACGAGATAGATTAGAAGAATGATTGTGATACTAGTAATAGTTTGGTAGATAAAGCGTTACAAATCAGCCTTCACATGCTCTGTTATTGCATAAGTACTATAATAAAATTCACACCCACTGGTGTAATTAAACTAGTACTAATGTAGAAAGAAATATGTTCTCATAAAAAGGATCAAATCACATTCTGAACAAATGAAAAGCATTCGAAAAGAGAGTTACTGAGGTTCATTTTTTGTTGTGTTTCTGTCTTCTTTATCGTCCGTTCTATCTGGAGATTATTCATTTCCCTTATACTTTTTTTTTGGGGGGGGTTCTCAAAATTTGCCACTTCCATTTAGACATTAGGCGCTTAATATATTTTCATTCTCTCTCTCTCTCTCTCTCTCTCTCTCTCTCTCTCTCTCTCTCTCTCTCTCTCTCTCTCTCTCTATCTCTATCTATCTATCTATCTATCTATCTGTCTCTCACTCTCATTCTATCTCTATTCTTGCTCTCTCCTTCGTGTCTCCCTCCTCCCTCCTCTCCTCATTATTGTTATTTTCCTGCCAACGATAACAATATCGACTACATCCTCCACTAAAATTACAACAGACCAATAACCCGAATTACAGGAGCAATAACCTCTCCCCTTGCCCCCCCCCTCCCCCACGCAGTCTCGCTAGTGCGGCGCGCTGGCTACATCTTAATGAACGTCTACATCCCCTCGATGCTGCTGCTGGTGGTGAGTTACGTCACGCTGTACTTCCGCGTGGGGATCTTCCAGGCTCGGGTGCTGGGCTCGCTCACGGCGCTGCTGGTCATGGCCACGCTCTTCACGCAGGTGGGTTTGTGTTGGGTACGATTTTCATGCAGGTGGGTTTATGTTGGGTATGCTTTTCATGCAGGTGGGTTTGTTGGTGTTTTTTTTTTTTTTTTTTTTTTTTTT
>BOPN01001040.1:214631-219631 GCA_017312705.2 Penaeus japonicus
ACATTTTTAACAGAAACAAAATAGATATAGAGAAATGTTAGTGTGTGTGTCTGTGATGCATTTTTTACATTGTTTTTTTTTTTTATATCGTATCCAATCACATTTTAGTAGGAAATAAAACTTTATTGTTTATGAAATTTGAATCACCATACATGAAAAAACACACGCACACATACACACAGACACGTACACATGCAAACACTTCCAACAATGCCAGGGTCTTAATTCAGTTTTTCTTCTACACAGGTAGTAGGGAATTCCGTAACTTATCAGACAGTGATATCGTTATTTTGTTTTTCTCCCGTGGCCTGTCTTCATTATTTTCTTTCTTGTTTTGTTTGGTGTTGTTGTTGTTGATGATAGGTTTGCGTGAGTGTGTGTGTGTGTGTGTGTGTTTATATATAAATATATATATATATATATATATATATATATATATATATATATATATATGTGTGTGTGTGTGTGTGTGTGTGTGTGTGTGTGTGTGAGTGTGTATGTGTGTGTGTGATTGTGTGTGTGTATGTATGTATGGTGAGAGAGAGTGATAGGCCCCTATAACTTTACGAAGAGGTGCAGTCCAGAAAAACGAGTTTCATAAATGATGGTTGCCAACAGGTGGACAGGTGACGTCCATTGTCAGCCTTTGAAGAACGAAACGGGGGTTCCTTCTCAGAACCAGGCTTATTAAGAACACACGCACGTTCAGGGTGTCCGCTTATACTGTGTTTGTGTGTGTGTGTGTGTGTGTGTGTGTGTGTGTGTGAATGCGCGGGGGGTGGGGGGTGCGTGTATACAGAGTGGAAGCAGCGTGTAGTTTGTGTGTGTGTGGTTGAGTGAGTGGGTGCGAGAGTTAATTTGTATATACATGTATATGTATTATGTATACAATCAAATATATGTATAAGTATTATGTATACAATCAAATATATGTATATGTATTATGTATACAATTAAAACTTATGTATGTGTGTGCCACATATACATATACTTGTCAATTTATATGAGTACAGATACAAATGCAAAAGACATCCCATATCACATACAAGAGACATTACCAATAACAACTAATCTCCATATTACTTATTCTTTCATTTTCTCCGTTCCATTCCTCCCATCCTACCCTTCCCATCTTCCCTTCTCTCCTTGCTTCCAATCCCTCCCTCTCCCCCCTCTCTCTTACCCTCCCCCCCTCTCTCTTACCCTCTCCCCCATCCCGTCTGACCTCCTCCATTTCTCCTCCTCCTCCCTTCTTCCCCTTGCTCTCCCTCCTGACTATCTTCCTGATTCTAATCCCTCCCTCTCCCCACCCCCTTCTTCTCCCTTACCCCGTCTCCTCCACCCCTCCTCCCCTTCCTCTCCGTACTCCCACCTCTACCCTCTACCCCTCCCCCACCCTCCCTCCACAGACATCATATTCCCCCAAGAGGAGTTCGAGAGCTGTCAGCTTCGCTCCGGTCGCCAAGGGATATGTAGGCTTATCAGTTCGTGTCCCGCGGTTCTTCAGACGTTTCCCGCTGAGAACCCGGTCCACTGCGGGTTCGTCGGGAGGGAACCGCTCATCTGCTGTCCTCCTACCACGAGTAAGGGAATGGTTCTTGACTGCTTGTTTGGGTTTGTTGTTTTTTTGGGCGTTTTGTTTTATTTATTTTTTGGGTTGTTTGGTTCTAGCTTAATAGCTTAATCTATTATATATATATATATATATATATATATATATATATATATATATATATAATTCAATAAACATTATACATACAATTAAGTTTTAGCTCTGATGCCACATTTTTTGAAGTCTTAGTACTAAGAGTTGAGAAATTAATGCTTGATAAATCTATTTTCAACGATATTTTGTTAACTGATTTAGTCTTTTTTGTTGTTGTTGTTTTATCCTTTTCTTTATTCAGTTAGTTGAGGAACTAATAATTTATTAATTTTGCGAGAATGAGTATGTTTTGTCCTCGTTTTCAACATTTTTGTGATATCATTTGTTTTGTATTTGTAAATTTTATTTTTTCCCTTTGTTATGTCACAAATTCTATTTCCTTTGTTTTATACTCTTTATTGCTAGATTGAATTATACATCTTTATCGTTTCATAATAGAATGTATTGATATATGATAAAGTTTATTCTGTTAAGTATAAATTTTATTTCGATATGTCTCATTTAATATTTTAGTTCAGAGAGATTGGCGAAGGCGAATCGAATCTTCTTCCGTTTGCACATTCTAACATATAAATCTGTTGCATTTATAGAAGGCGTGACTGAGGACCCAACTGTGCCTCTCAACCCCATTCTGGACATCTCTCCACCTCGAGTTAATTTTGGTGAGATATCGTTAACTTGTGAATCATTACACGGCAATCTTATTTTCAGGATAAATATGCCGATCTGTGGTAATCGAATAGATAATATGTTATGAATATAGATATATAGATATATGCATGCAACCTAGTGGCTATTAATGATATATATGAATATATGAATGTTGATAGATGGGTGTGTGTATATATATAAACATATCCGATTATACAGATAGATATACATTTCAAAAACAGCGAAGCGCCCTCATGGTAACATTTTCAAAGCTTAGTCATACCCTTCCCAGACCCATAATAATCTCAATTAACAAATGCATTTATCCTACAACTAACTAACCGCAACATCCTGGCCTTCAGTGTGCGGAAAGCGAAGAGTAATACGCTTGTGGTTCGCGCCGGTAGATGGAACCTCCGGCGCCGGCTTCAACGTTCTTGATTTTCCCGATAAACTAATAGGGGGTTCGGCCGCTGCTCGGAATGCCTGGCCGTTCATGGTCTGTTTGGATTTGGATGCGTTAAAGAGGGATGTCTTAAGTGTTGCTACTTGATGTTGCTACTGTTGTTGTAGTTTTGATTTATTTTTTTCGTTGGTTGTGTTTGGGTTTGGTTTTTAATGGTAGGAATCTTTATTTGTAGTTGATTACTGTAGCGGTGATGGGGAGGGTGCCGTTTGATATTGTTGTGATGGAAGGTGTTTTGGTTCAAATTAATGTATCACATCCGTGTGTTTGTGTGTGTGTGTGTGTGTGTTTGTGTGTGTAAAGAAAGAAAGAGCGCACGCTATGCACCGTGCATTCGCATTTCTACTAATCTACCCCCACCCCCAGAGTGCGGGGACTCTACTCCCATCCGCGTGCGCCCCCTCCTGGTCTCCGTGGGCCCCCCCTTCCCCACAGCTCCGGAACCGCCTGTAGACCTTTCGTAAGTCCTGCCAAGACCCTTTTGTTCTTCAGGAGAGAGAGAGAGAGAGAGACAGACAGACAAACAAACAGACAGACAGACTGTATGTCACCATGGATGTCTCTGCAGATGGGCGAACACTGTACACGTCTTTGTACATGCAATGCATAACCCTGTGCCTATATGCCCACCCCCTCCCCACTCCCCCATCTCCCCGCCCGCCTAACCCACCCTTCCCACCGCAGTCTGAACCGCCTGCTGGAGGACCTACAGGGAAAGGGCTTCGACATCACCGACGTACAGCGAGATGGCGAGCGAGTCGTGAGCTTCGCTTGGTCGAACGGCACTCATTCGGGTTTCGAGAGTCCGAGGATTATCGCCGCTGCCATTGGAGGCCGGACTGCCAGATTCGTGCTCGCGAAGTATATGGTGTGTGTGTGTGTGTGTTGGGGGGGAGGGGGGAGGGGAGGGGTTGGAGTATATGGTGTATATGTGTGTTGAGGGGGAGGGGGGTAGGAGTATATGGTGTGTATGTGTGTGTTGAGGGGAAGGGGGGAGGGGGGTTGGAGTATATGGTGTGTATGTGTGTGTGGAGGGGAAGGGGGGAGGGGGGTTGGAGTATATGATGTGTATGTGTTTGTTACGGGTTGGGGTGTTTACGAAACATGTGTTTGTGTGTGTGTGTGGGGGGTGTTGATGAAGTATTTGGTGTGTGTAAGTGTGTATGAGGGGTGAGGGGGTGTATGTAAGTGGGAGGAGAGGGGTATATGACGAAGTGTATAAGTGGGGAAAGGAGGGAGATGCTGGCAGTCATACGAATATGGTGTGTCTGTCCGTGTGTAGGGAAGAGGGGCTTTTGAATGAACATGTGATACATTTTTTTCTTACTGAAAGGGATATGTTTAGATATGTTAAGATTGAATATGATAAGTCCCTTATTTTTGAATGATATTTTACGGAGTATTTGTTAGTGTAGAGTATTATATTATAGTTGCATATGCATGATCCCTCGTATTGTATTCTTTGAGTTGTAGATTGAAAATGCACTTTCTATTAGTCAGGTCAGGCATTCATACATACATGTATATGTGTGTATGTGTGTGCATGTATATTCGTATATATGTATACAAATATATATATATATATATATATATATATATATATATATATATATATATATATATATGTGTGTGTGTGTGTGTGTGTGTGTGTGTGTGTGTGTGTGTGTTTGTGTATGTGTGTGCGTGTATATATCGTCAATATCCTTGAATGAAATCACATGACACGTCACACGTAAGATTCTTGTGGAAAACAGAAGAGTGACTTAAAACACTTTCCAGGCACTGCTGGGCGACAGAGATGAGAGCGGCTTCATTGACTGGTTTTGCGATGGCGTTCTTATCAACGAGCAGTGGGTGTTGTCGGCTGCACACTGCTTGCAACAGCGGTAAGTATAAAGAGATATGTAATATATGTGGGTAGGGGTTTGTTTATATATGTCTGTGTGTCCTGTGTTTCGCGTGGGTATGTGCGTGCGTGTGTGTGTGTGTGTGTGTGCGTGTGTGTGTGTGTGTGTGTGCGCGTGCATGCGTGCGTGCGTGTGTGTGTGTGTGTGTGTGGAGGTGTATCTGTGTGCGTGTGTGTAGCGTGTATATATATAGCCTGAGTGTTTGTAAATGCCCATGTGTCATCGTGTGTGTTTGTTTCTGAGCCTGTGTGTTTGCACGTGCATTCCTATCACCACCCGCATCCTCCTCCCCCACGGCAGGAGCGCGACC
>BOPN01001040.1:229631-232131 GCA_017312705.2 Penaeus japonicus
ATGGATTTGTCGTCGTTTAAATAATTTTGTGTTTATGGGGATGTATATATATATATACATATAAATAAATGTCTGTGTGTGTGTGTGTGTGTGTGTGTGTGTGTGTGTGTGTGTGTGTGTGTGTGTGTGTGTGTGTGTGTGTGTGTGTGTGTGTGTGTGTGTGTGTGTGCGTGTTAAATACACAACAGTGTTATTCAGTGTTCTACATTTTCTGCCCTGTAGTCAGAGCAGTAAAAAACACAATTTTCAAACTGCACTTTCCAAATTTCCATTCATCCCTTATCTTACACAAAGAGAAAATCATTCATACCTAAGACAATACATAATGATCAAACCATGTAAATATAAAATGTAACATACTTCAGACTAACATTGTTAAGAACTAAGCCTTTTATAATTCAACATCCATATATACTAATGATACACAGATGAAATACGAAAAGCATTTCATAACATGAAAGTAAATACAACTCGGACACAGAATTACGGTTCATCCCATCATAAAGGTTTTTAAAAAGAAAGGTTGGAGTTTCTCTGCATCAGAGAGTTTTACCCTGAAGCAAAACTGAAATACTTCATAGAAATTTCAGATCAGTATTATGAAAAATTCAACAATAACACAAATACAGAAATACAGAAACTACCATAGACAAGGTGAAGAGAAAATCCATACCTCAGAAACCACTAGTATGATAAAGGACACGAGATATATCTCTTATGACCAGACAACTTTTTACAGAAAAAAAAGTTGTGGAAGACTAAATTGCAAGGATATAGTTACCAGAGATGTGATTTCAGCTGCCTTCATACAACTCAAGAGATGTATGAGACACTGTTCATTGATGAGATGATGAAAGATACAAGGAAGATAATTTTTCATGATCCTCTTTGCAAAAACATTAATTTCTCAGCATCCTGTGTTTTAGCCACAGATTGAATCCTGTAATATTATTCAAATATTCATGCCATGTATTTACTTGTATCTTTTAACCCTTTGCCTGCAGTATTTTTAAATAGGTTTATACAGCCTTGTGTTGGTATTATCATATATGGCCTGGCCCATACCCATCTAGGCCTATTGCTCACCTTGACAGCAAATGATGCCATCCACAACCAATAGGTTAAAGAAACACTATAAATTGCCTATATCTGAAGTATGAAAAACTCTTGATGTAATCATGTAAATACAGGATAGTATTCATTAGGTTGACTTATCATAGGAAGAAAACAAAATGATTTTGTATTTAGAAGAAAAAAATGAATAATAGTTTTAATCATCAAGGTACACCAATAAAATATTGGATAAAAGATACCACTCCCAAATCAATTATAGTTTATTAATAAAATTACATATACCTCTATCGGTAAAACATTTGCCATGAGAATTTTTCACTGCATTATCACAGTCATTAACATTCTAATATCTAAGAACTCAAATATTAACTGTATATAAAAAATGCAGAATTCATTCTACATGAGATTATCACTGCCTTACTTAATAGATTCTTTGGGTTTTTTATAATAAATCTATTGCCTCTATGAAAATACTGGTAACAAAACTACTGGCAGAATTTTTAAGCTTATACATTACTGGATCTACGAATAACCTATTACCATCTTAACCCACACAAGACGGGTGGTACAGCATGTGTACCGCGCATTCAAAAGCCCAGTTGCCGGGCGGCACAGTATTGTGCCAGCCATTCAATTGATTTAGGCCTAATAATTCGAACGCCCCGGCATTTGGACATTCAAGGCTAGAATTCCCCCGTCGGGGATGGGTTAATATATTAGAGTCACATTACCAAAGGAGGTAAGCATAGCTCAGAAGAATATAACTGGCTTTGCATGTGCAACATTACAGGTTTATACTAAGCTAGGTCACATTCCCTCGATTCAGCTGTGAGTTCTGGCATCAGCTAGGTTCAAGTTCAGTATGCAATTGATCTGGTCACCCTACTGCATCACTCATTGGCTTCCTACACATGCTTTTCTAAAGACATGTCCTTATATCCACTTGGATGTGGGACTAAATTTGACCTTTGATTTGACATTACCGGGAATATGATATTGTTCAATGTGTTTATGATATGCCTTATCACAGGGAGCAGTTACAGTAGTTTAAAATAAAGGGTAAAGCTTATATACACAACCCTGACTAAATCTCAACTACAAAATTACACAAATTCGCTTGGATTCATTATCCATAATGTGGAGTGTAAAATACATTTACTCTTATCTAACAGCCTGTTTTATATAATATGCATAATCTAAATGATTCTGGTAGAAATATGTCTGATTCTCCGTTTTTAAGCTTGTAAGTTGTTCATCATACAAAGCAAATAGTCAGTTGCTAATCTAATATATTTCCTTCAACATACATTGTGCAGAATTATGCTCAAAGCTTTGAGTATTTCTCTGTAAAATAATTATTGAAACATCTCTTTGACTCTTCCAAATTCTCAATATATCTTAAGATTTGTTTTTCTCAGATTCTAAA
>BOPN01001040.1:237131-242131 GCA_017312705.2 Penaeus japonicus
AGGAATAGCATGGAATGAAAAATACATATCAATAGATTAATAATTGAAATAGTTCATATTCTTCATGTGAAATACACTCATTTCCAGAACATATATAAAAAGAACATAACTAAAAGGCTTGAACAGAGTTGATTATAACAAATACAAAAGGCAAGAATAAGTATTTCTACTTTATATCTTCACCAGACTTACATGTCATTCTGAAGAAGATACAACATTGAGATATATTAATTACATATCTCTAATTGTAAGGTTATTGATTTTCATTTATTCCTTTACTAAGAGATATAGCTATTTGCTGCATATCCAGTGCATTATTTTACTAAGAGACACAATATTTGGTTTATTTTTCTAATAATAGTTTTTGAGTTTATGAGTAAAATTTGAGCTATATATGCAGACAGATATATGAAACATGAGTATATCTATATAATATAACCAAAATATTGGAAATTTGAGTATATCTATATAGCATACACAAGTATATATTATATATATATATATATATATATATATATATATATATATATATATATATATATATATATATATATATATATATATATATATATATATATATATATATGTATATATATATATATATATATATTAACTGGAACGTGACCAATGTAAATCATATTCTCCGCCCTTACACTCCACCAAAACATAAAAATTATACATTACCAGAATCTCGTAAGAAGACGTTTAATACATGGCCTCTGGAAGACAAAGATTTAAAAGAGAGACTGATAGAAGCCGGTTTTTTTTATACAGGTGAAACATACACATGTTTTTTTTTATGAGCATGTATAATAATAGAATAATATCAATAAATAAAACCATAGTGAAATAATATATTATTATTCTGATTTAGCATAATATTTCATATTTCATGTACATCTCTTCAGGAAAAGGTGACCATGTTATTTGCTTCCAATGTGGTGTTGGTATACGTAATTGGGAGAGTTATGACGACCCATTAACGCAACACGCCATGTGGAGTCCTAGTTGTTGTTTCATTCATATTTTTGCGGGACAGCCTTTTATTGACCAGGTAAGATAATATAATATAGCTCTCTCTCTCTATATATATATATATATATATATATATATATATATGAACTTTGAGTATATCCATGGTTATATGCTTTATTAGTCTATATTAGTATATTGTCATATATATGAAGTTTGTACTTTATAGAACAAGCTTTTGAATAAACAGTAAGTGAACGTACAAATACAGTAACAGAGAGAGAGAGAGAGAGAGAGAGAGAGAGACATACATACAGACAAACAGAAATAAAAAGAATCAGAGAGACAGAAAGAACCAATCTACACTTACAGGTGCTTACTGGGATGGAACCCCAAGTAAGAAGGAAGAACCAGTAGAAGCAGCCAACAGTACATATCATCAAGAAAATCAGTGATATCCGCACATGCCCGTAGACAAGATCCGTCATGCGACCTGCCAGCAAGCCACATATGCCGGACATGATGACACCCAGAATTCCGATCCACATTGCATCATCCTGAGAGGAAACAGAGGAAGGTCCAATAATTAAAATCATCACTTTAATCTTGTTTGACATAGGATTTATTTTTTGGATGATTCATCTCTAAAATGATAGTCTAATAAAATAAATGGTAATACAGATTTAATACATAAAAATGACTAATATGGAAAAAAAACAGAACTATTGTAAAATATCAAAAGGAAAAAGATGGTAAGAAATATTTTCTTTCTATCATGGTAAGCAAAGCCCTAAGTGATATTCTAGGTTTGTGTATTCTCTTTATATATATTAATATATTTGGAATATAACATGTCCATAAGCCACTACAAGTTGTAAAAATACTGAATTCTTTTAAAAGATTATGATAATTGTAGTAATACCATTTCACTAAATATACTTTTCCAATATATAAATTCAGGGACATAAAACAACTATGTGGAAATTACAAAATCATTAAATGATAATAACTTATTACATACCTGAAGGATTCCTAGTTCTTTCAGAGAGTAATTCAGTACACTTAACCAGGCAGCAGGAACACCCACAGAAATACCATATGATGCAGTGACTAACATCAGATCCCGATTTCTAGAAATAAAAAGCTTAGCATAATATGTAGTTTTTAAAAAGTGCCTGCTCTTAATCATGATAATCATTATCAAAAACACAGATATCTGGATATCCAATTACATAATGATTTTATAGCAAGAAATATTTAGAATTTCAGTATAAACAGAAACAGAATTACAAGTCAAATCCTATTGCACATACATAAAAGTTATGCTGAGACTGAAAATCTAAAGAGAACTCTATGAGAAGAATTTGCAGGGATAAAATGAAAAAAGCAAACCACAAACACAAGATCAAATCAACAAAATGGAAAAGACAAAAATAAATCCATTAAAAAATAATAATAAATTCATGATATCTTCAATCAAAACTTTTATACTAGTGTCTGATAAGGAGTCTAGTTTGATTCCAATCATTACAAATTTAGGTCTTCCTTTCCACTAGTGTTTATGATAATTTTGCAAATTGTAAAATAAACATCTAATTGATGCTAATAATACTGAAAAATAGTGCAATGACCATCACTAAATATAAACATATCCCTTTAGCATCATAAATAATATTTCACAATTAAAGTTGACATTTAAAGCAGCAATTAATATAAACTGCCACACTTGAACAATATCACTTTCATAACTTCACATATAAAAAGCTTTACAACAAAGTAGAAAATCCAAAATGAAAGTTTCAGACGTAACCTTACCTAATAATCTTCTTTAGGCTGGTCAGAAAATCATGCCTCTCGATAGTGGAAGTTATCGAAGGAGGTGTAGGGGGCTTTGAGGGGAAGTACACTAGAATTGCTAACATTAATGTGACAGCAAATCCAGCATCTAGTCAAGGAAAAATTAAGGTTCAATTGATGAACAAATGAGGGTGGTAGTGGTTTTGATGGTGGAGGTGGAGGTGAAGGTGAAGGTGAAGGTGGAGGTGGAGGTGGAGGTGAAGGTGGAGGTAGTGGTTTTTGATGGTGGAGGTGGAGGTGAAGGTGGAGGTGGAGGTAGTGGATTTTGATGGTGGAGGTGGAGGTGGAGGTGGAGGTGGAGGTGAAGGTGGAGGTGGAGGTGGAGGTGGAGGTGGAGGTGAAGGTGGAGGTGGATAATGTTAGTAATGACGATGACAGTAACAGTGATGGTGAAGGTGACTGTGACTGTGACTGTGACTGTGACTGTGACTGTGACTGTGACGGTGACGGTGACGGTGACGGTGACGGTGACGGTGACGGTGACGGTGACGGTGACGGTGGACGAGGACGATGACGATGACGATGACGATGACGATGACGATGACGATGACGATGACGATGACGATGACAATAATAATAATAATAATAATAATAACAATAATAATAACAATAACAATAATAACAATAATAATAATAATAGCAATAATAATAATAACAACAATAATAATAATAACAATAATAATAATAACAATAATGATAATAATAATAATAACAATAATAATAATAATAACAATAATGATAACAATAATGATAATGATAATATAACAATAATGATAATTAAGATGAATGTTATGGTGTGTGCATTTGCTCTCATTTTCTAGACCTATTGTATGATATATAAGTCCATATATGATGGCTATGAAATTAATAAGCATTTTGTATGATGGTCTATCTACACAAATAGAGGAATAAAAAAATTGTAATTTCAACAAAAGGAAAAGTGCATAACAATAGTGATCCGATCCTGTGCAACATAGGCACTTTCTTGGCTTCAATTATACACAGGATTATGCCCTCAAATGATCTCAAAATTTATTCATCTACCCAGTGAATCACTATAGCTCTCTGGCCACAGGTAACCTACACATAAATTTTCAAAACTGAACATATAACAATATTATAAAATTCTCCAATTAATATGTAATCATATATGCTTGCTTACATATGTACAGCAGGAGCTTAATATCACTCTGGATGTCTGCTGGATTAACACCTTTGCCAGGGGCCCTCACAATCAGAGGCTCTAGGTAACTTCCTGCATTACCGAGCTGATTCATCACCTGCGAGAAAGCTGAAAAGTTAAAAAAGACGTAATGAAATAGAGTGTTCTGGAGAATTTGGATGTGAAGCTTTATGGTAATGAGAAATTAAATGGTTTTGTAAGCTCAAGAATTTATGCATAAAGATGTGTATATCTTAAGTTTGTCTTCTCAACTCCAGTTAATTAGGGTAATACTAACAAATATATACACATTACATAATGTCTCTGCCATTATCTTTATCTCTATCATTCTATCTAACTGTGCTTGAATTTATCTATCTTTCTCTGTCTCAGTCCATTTCTATGTGTGTGTGTGCCTAATATTCTCTATGAAGAAGATAGGATTATGAAATTATTTGGAAGGCTGAAATCCAGAAAATACTTCATGTCCAAAGAAACATGGGGATATCTATCACAAATTAAACACTAATATCTGATATCTCACCTGTGGCAGTTGTTCGCTCCTTCGGCGGAAACCAGAGTGCAGCTATCATGGGTGGGGCCGCCATTATAAGAGTCCCTGGTATACCCACAAAAATGGCACAGATGTGACACATTCTGCAGAATGGTTCTTATGGTTATAATTCATTGAAATATATCAGTATGCTGTACAATGAAGATACTCCTATCTAATGATGGACATAGCTACATCTTTTTTAAGCAATAAAGTTTTTTTTAATAAAAGTCATGAAAATATATCATGATGAAAAGTCATATCCACTTTTTTATCCAAAAATAAATAAAGCTAAGAAGTTTTCCCACCAAGATATACTGTGCCAGTTTTTGAGCAATGACTATGATTTTTTTCTTTTTAAGGCACAATTCTCATAAATATTTGACATAAATGTAAGAATTCTCTTTTCACCTCCATTACCCTTTCCTTTGCAATTGTTAAAGTTATTCACTTATA
>BOPN01001040.1:247131-249631 GCA_017312705.2 Penaeus japonicus
CTTTTTCTTTCTTCTTTTAAGGGATTTCGTGTTGTATAACTCGATCATCCAGAATCTTTCGCATTGCCCATTATACAAAGACTTGTTGCAATAGACAGTTTATCAATAACGAGTTATTAATTCACCCTTAATTAAAAACTATACGCGCCTTTTGACCATATTATAGTCTTAAAAGCTCTTCTCACAAGTACAATATGTCAAAACACACACACATTGAATAGATAAACAGTGCATCACATCAGTGCAGTCACAGTTCTTGTTAAATACGGAGAAAAACAGGTAATGGGTGATCTACTCTGCTTGCCATGGGTTATCTAAATGTGCTTAGTTCATGGTAAAATTATTTATATTCCCATGGCTGTAAATGCCTGAAATGTCTGGAAAGGGCGTTAAAGCACATAAAAGGGTGACACTGTTCGAAAAGGGCAAGCGACGCCTTTTGAAAGTGATATTCCCGACAAAACAAATAGTAACCGATATAGCCAAGAAAGAAAATCTCGACTACCCATGAAAAATACAAGCATATAGGAAAGTGCGAATAAAGGCGACATGGAAATGCAACAGGTAAAAATGAACAAAGGACAAATAACGAGAACGAGGGATCTCCAAGTAAAACTAGGCAGATATGTACCAAAACCTCTTAAAATGGACGAATACTTTCTACATGAAAGACCTATAAGCACGGTAATTTGAGGGAAACACTACATAGAGACGAGTAATTAGTAAAATACGACTAGAATAAGCCTCTGCATCGGCTACACTTATTATTTCTAAAAAAGGTAAAGAATAATAGGGAGGTTTAATAAACGAATTTCCACGCAAAAAAAAGAGACATCGAGAGCTTTTGTAATAAGACTTTGTACTAGGAATATTTAAATGAAAAGCAATGCGTATTATGTGGTCAGGTTAGGAGAAAGCAAAGGACAAATACTAGTTAGAAAAATAATTATTAAACACAATGAGTAAAGAAAGATCTTGGAATTAATGTACATGGAAACATAAATCCAATGGATCTTATAAGTGACAAGGTTCAGAAAATCCAAGCACTGGTCGTAAACATGAAGAAGACATTCATATATGCAGACGAAGATGTGGTAAAAAAAAATCTTTATGACTATATTAAGTCCTACTTGAAAATGATATAGACAAACTAGAAAGAGTTCAGGGAGCAGTCACAAGATGGACACCTGTGCTTAGAGATGCAAGGTGTTACAGATTCATTACAAAAAATAGAAAATGGAACTCTGGAGGAAAGAAGAAAACAAGGCGCCATTATTATGCAGTACAACTAGGTCACAGGAACAACAAAGTTAGATAAGGAAGACCTCATAATTTTAACACGAGAACAACAAGAGGTCACAGTAGCAAAACCGAAAGTAAAAAAGAGGCGGTAACGATGTTAAGAAAATTTGATTTCCAAACAGAAAACTACTGAAGAAGGGTAGAACAACCTCCTGAAAAACGCTGTATGTGCCAGAAACTTGAACCAATTTTAAAAGTTTTATAACAATCGCAATGTTGCCAACGAGAAACAAGTAGGCAAGGGCACAACATACGTATGAAAAAACAAAGATCCTTATAATACAATACCCAAACTGAACAGCTTAAAGCGACCCATAACAAGAACCTCGAAGCGTAGGCGATATTCCTTGAAATATATAACACACCTTTTGGTACCTCAATAACAAAGACTTTTGCAGAAATTTCGTTTCCAATTTTTTTCGCATGGATAACAGGAGGAGACACGGAGTTGGCAGTGTTTAAATCGGTTTTATCTGCGTTCAGAAATAAAGGAGTGAGGAAGAGAGAAAAGTGTGAGGGAAAGCTTAGAAAACGTGTGAAAAGAACGAGAGGGAGTTGGTGTAATTGATAAAAATAGTGTGAAAGAAAGATACGAAAGCTATAAAGGGTATGATTAAATTATTTTGCGTCTTAATTAAATAATTGTGGAGTATAAATGAAATGAGAAAAAGAGTTAAATATAGAAGGAGAGTTTAAAAGAAATGAGAAAATGATTACATTAAAATCAACAACAACAATTGTGAATATCAGAAACAAGAACAACAAGAACAAAAAATACAAATAATAGGAATAACTATAAATATCTATTGCAGCTAAAATTATAACAATTATATCTACCATTTTACTATTACAATCATTCATAAATAGCTTTGTAGCTATTATAATTGCACATAATACGGTATTTATGATGGTGATAAAATAACGATAACAATGATTATAATAATAATTATAGTATCTATAACTATATAATATTAAAGTAACCATGTAGTATCGTCAATATTACATTATTCAAATCATAACGTACTAATTGCAATAACATTAAAATAAGCATGATAACATAAACAAAAAGTGTGGCGTGTCTATTCCATATATAATCACTCCATTCATGTTAAACGACTAGACAAACACCATCGTTCAGCTCACACACTTTCAGTCACGCCTAATTTAGCTCAGTTTGTGCGTGAACTGAGGTAATTTG
>BOPN01001040.1:259631-262131 GCA_017312705.2 Penaeus japonicus
AATAACCGTAATGATAAACAAAAACAACAGTAACACTGCCTATAACAACAACAGCATTCCCGAAATACCAGAAAGAGAAAATAAAAGCCACCCAGAGTGCATCAAATCTGATTACTGGCAAAGGGAGGGGGAGGGGGTGGGTTATATGGAAGAGGGGGCGGGGAAGAGGAAGAGAGTGAGAGGGAGAGAGGGAGGGAGTATGGGATGGAGGGAGAAAGAGAGAAAGGAATGGAGTTATGGAGGTAGAGAGGGAAAGAGGGAGAAGGAAGGAGAGGGAGGGAGGATAAGCGGACGAGGGGCGGGAAGAGAGAGAGAGAGAGAGAGAGAGAGAGAGAGAGAGAGAGAGAGAGAGAGAGAGAGAGAGAGAGAGAGAGAGAGAGAGAGAGAAAGAGAGAGCAAGTGAAAATATGAAGAAAAAAAGTAGAATAAAAGCAATCACAACATCCCCCCCGTACGGTATAAAATTACAATACACACCGACCTGCACCCAAACCACTTTGGTTCGCAAACACAAGTTAATTATTTTCTGATTTTTAGCATGACATTTTCGGGAGGAAAAAATCATGGCCAGTTTATTTTTCTCTTGGTAGTTTCGGTCATTTATTCTTGTCATGTTTACTTTATTATTCCTTCTCTCAGCTTTTACTTCATTAATCTTAATATTCCCTCTGCATTTTCTCATCCTTTTCATTCATATTTTCCTCCTATTTCCTCCCTTCTTTCTTCTCACTGTCATTACCTTTCTTCATCACATTCTATTCTCATTACCATTTTTCTCCATTTCATTCCTCCTTTTTTCCTCAACTTCTCTCTCTATCATTTTCCTCTCATTTTCTTCCATTTTCTTCCCCCTTTCTTCTCTTATTCATTCTGGTCGGATCGCGTGTGAGGGTCTTTTCTGTGAATAAAACATCTATCGAAGAATTTGACCGAAAATATTTGGCCCGAACAGGAGTCAAGGTTTCGGTTGTATAACGTGGTTGTAAAACGTGAAGAGGAAGGAGAGAGATAGAGAGGGGTAGGAAGGAGGGAGGGAGGGAGGGAGGGAGGATGAGACTGAAAGTAAAGGAGGGAGGGAGGGAGGGGGAAAGGGTAGAGAGATGGAGAGGGGGGAAAGGTGGGAGGGAGAGAGGGGGGAATGGTAGAGAGATGGAGAGGGAGGAAGGGAGGAAGGGAGGGAGGGAGGGAGGGAGGGAGGGAGAGAGAGAGAGAGAGAGAGAGAGAGAGAGAGAGAGAGAGAGAGAGAGAGAGAGAGAGAAAGGGAGAGAGAGAGAATGAAAGAATGAAAGAATAAAAGAAAGAAAAGAGAGACAGAGAAAGAGAAAGACAGACACACAGAAATACAAGCACACAAATAGGTAACCAGACAACCAAATAGAAAGACATTAATATATGCATAAATACAACAATACCCCCCCCCCTGCCTCCCAAATATAAAATAACAATTCACAAAATCCACCAAACGTTTCCCACTCTATCCTGGAATGTTGCAAAACCCATGTGACGTTGCGAGGAGACGAAAGGTGTTCATTTACCTGCTCTACAGATTGTGTGTGTGTGTGTGTGTGTGTGTGTGTGTGTGTGTGTGTGTGTGTGTGTGTGTGTGTGTGTGTGTGTGTGTGTGTGTGTGTGTGTGTGTGTGTGTGTGTGTGTGTGTGTGCATGGACATGTATGAATGTATGTATGTATATAAGGATGTATGCATGCATGTCTGTGTATGTATGTAAATGGTGAGGGCGACGCGTGGGAGTGGGGTTGGTTTGGCGGAGAGGGGGGGAGGGGGGGAGGGCAGCGAGCGTGGCGCCAGAGTGGCTCTCTGGCTCCCCGTCTAGTCACGTCTTGTCTGATCCAGTTACTAGTACATAATACATTGGGTGCTAGGGAATGGGGGAGGGGGGGAGGAGGGGGAGGGGGAGGGTGGGAGACGGGGGATAGGGGAGAGGGGAGGATGGGAGGGGAGGGGGGAGACGGGGGAGAGGGGAGTAGTGGCACATAAGTGGGAGAAAGGATCGGAGGGTGGGTGGCGGGGGGGAGGGGGGGGGGGTGGAGCTGGAAGGGTGAACGAGAGAGAGAGAGGTCAAAGGTTATTCATTGATGAATGAAAAGAAAGGTCGTGGTTGAAAGTCATTCATCACTATAATAAGACTTCTCAACCACGGAAGTGATCAATATGATTTAAAAAAACATTATTATCTACGTCATTAACGTATCATTATTAGTAATAAAATCATCAATATATCTGACGTGTAATTAAGCCATCAACGAATGAATTATCAACATAATTAGCAACATTATTATTAACAATATCAAAGTATCATTAAATTATCAACGAATTACCAGCATGATAAACATCATTATAAACAACATTAACACCATATCATCAAGTGAGAGAGAGAGAGAGAGAGGTGAGAGAGAGAGAGAGAGAAAGAGAGAGAGAGAGATAGAGAGAGAGAGAGAGAGAGAGAGAGAGAGAGAGAGAGAGAGAGAGAGAGAGAGAGAG
>BOPN01001040.1:274631-277131 GCA_017312705.2 Penaeus japonicus
GGGAGAGAGAGAGAGAGAAAGAGAGAGTGAGTGAGTGAGTGAGAGAGAGAGAGAGAGAGAGAGAGAGAGAGAGAGAGAGAGAGAGAGAGAGAGAGAGAGAGTAAGAGAGAGAGAGAGAGAGAGAGAGAGAGAGAGAGAGAGAGAGAGAGAGAGAGAGAGAGAGGAAGAAAGAAAAAGAGGAAGAGGAAGACATAAAAGAAAGACAGACGGACACAAAGAGATAGAGAGAGAGAGAGTTACAAACATACAAACAGAGAGAGAAAGACAGACACACAAGGGCATGAATGAGAATCAATAATCCCACAAGAGAAAAATAAAATATCCGACCTTTTCACTGCACAAGCATCATAAAAAATACAAGTCGGATAAAGGGTGTATAAACAACATCAAATCATTTATCTTGTATGACGCATTCGTTCTCACAACAGTATGTGCAACAAGGCCCAATTTCAAGTGGCTTAAAAAAGGATGAGATGATAAGCTACTCTCAAAAATATATGATGGTGATGTTGATGATGATGGTGGTGATGGTAATGGTGATGGTGATGGTAATGGTAATGGTGATGGTAATGGTGATGATGATGAGAACACTAAGATCATGAATTATAACAATAAAAGTGATAATACCAAAATACAACTAAGAAAAAAAAAGAGCGTGCGATCTCCAACCTCTCCCCCCACCCCCACCCACCTACTCCATCCCCCACCCACCTACCCCATCCCCCACCCACACCTACGACCTCTTCTCGCGCCCCGTTTTCCGCGGCCAAAGATGACAGGAAGAGAGTCTGCCCCCGGGCGTTATCTCGTCCGCCAGACACGCTCGCAGATGGGTGAGTGGGAGACCCTGTTGATCTGGGTGATTGAACATTTTTTTCTCTTTATCCTTATTGTCATTATTAGGTTTTCTTTCTCTCCTTCTGGTCGTTTCTTTCGCTTGCAGATGGGCGTGTGGGAGACCCTGTTCATCTGGGTGGATAATTTTTTTTCCTTATTAGCATTAATATATTTTTTTTCTTTCTTTTGGCTGGTTCTTTTGTCCCTTTTTTACCGTCTAGACTATTTCTTTTCCTTATATCACTGACAGAACCTTCACTTGCTCCTCTTTCTCTCGTTTCCCCATCGTGACCTACTTCAGCTACTTTTGCCGCGACCTACTTCTCTTCCCCTTGCCCCCCCCCCCCCCATTCCTTCCTTTCCCCGCCTCCTCCTCTATCTCCTCCTCCCATACTTCCTCCTCTTTCACCTCCACCTTTATCACCTTTCTTCACCTCCTTGTCTTCCATCTCACCCACTACCATCTCCACCTCCATTATATTTGCTTCCCTTCCCAACTCTTACTCTATCTCCCCTGCCACCTTTTCCTCCACCTCCTCCTCTGTCTCCCCTTTCCTCCCCTGCCAATCCCTACCTCGTCCTCATTACCTCCTCTCCCCGCCTTCTCGTCCCTAACCCCTTCCACCTTCTCCTCTCCCTCTTCTCTACCCCAATCCCATCCACCTTCTCCCCTCCCCCTTCTCAACCCCAATCCCATCCACCTTTTCACCTCCCACCCCTCCTCTTCACCAATTCCTTCCACCTTCTTACCTCCTCCTCTTCATCCATCTTCTCATACCCAATCCTCTTCCCCTACCCCACTTCCCCCTCCTCTTCCCCAACCCCTTCTACCTTCTCCCCTCCTCCTCCTCTTCCCTAATTCCCCATCCCTTCCACCTTCTTACCCCCCTCCTCTTCCCCATCCCTTCCACCTTCTTACCTCCCCCTGCTCCACTTCCCCAATTCCTTCCGCAATTACTTCTTACCTCCCCGTCCTCACCCATTTTCTCATCCCCCTTCCTCTTCCCCTACCCCTTCTACCTTCTCACCTCCCCCTCCCCCACTTCCCCAACCCCATCCACCTTCTCACCTCCCCCTTCCCCTCTTCCACAACCCCATCCACCTTCTCACCTCCCCCTACCCCACTTCCCCAACCCCATCCACCTTTTCACCTCCCCCTTCCCCAATTCCCAACCCCATCCCCCACTTCCCCAACCCTATCCACCTTCTCCCCCTCCCCCACCCCCACCCCCACCTCCTGCTTTCCTCGGTCAACGACCTGTCTTGCAAGGTCTCGTGAGGGTCGTACAAGCATTCTTCATCGACTGCCATCAACAGCCTGGATTTAGCGGCGAGGTCGTTTTCCTTTTTCATCATCACTTTCATAACAATTCCATTGTGGTGTGATTATCCTTATTGTTGTTGTTGTGTTATTGCGATTATTATCAAAACTATCATTCATCGTTATCATTCTATGTTTGTTCATCACCATCGCATCGGTATAAACACCACCGCCATCTTCGTCAACATTATCATTATCATTATTTGATTCTTGATTTACATGTTTATTCGTCGTAATTTTATTAATCTGTTTTCGCGTCTTTCTGAATGTGGTCTAGCAAGTATCGGAGTGAGATTGATTTTCGTTGCAAAAATAACCAGACGAAGAGGATAATTTATGCTG
>BOPN01001040.1:279631-287131 GCA_017312705.2 Penaeus japonicus
TGTGTGTGTGTGTGTGGTTGTGTGTGTGTGTGTGTGTGTGTTTGTGTTTGAGTTTGTTTGTGTGTGTTTGTGTGCGTGTGTGTGTAACAAAGATAAGAGATAACATAAATAAGCATACAAAAGAAGTGTTGTGTATGCTCTCTGTCGACTAGCTGTCTGAGATCAAGCCTTGTGCCAGGGTATTATACCTTATCACACAGATATCAGTTTTACATCATGCTGTTATGAATTCTCTCACCTATGTCCTTCTCTTTCATATTCTCTCACTCTCTCTCTCTCTCTCTCTGTAAACCACCAATGCCACCAGTTGTAAACCACCGGAGCCATTAGTTGTAAACCACTAGCTGGCACCAGTTATAACCAGCTTGGCCACAGTTGTAACCCACCACTGGGAGCAGTTGTTATAACCACTCGATGCCCTGGTTGTGATCCGGTGGATAAGAGACAGACGTTCACGTGCTATGGTCTTTATTGTGGACTGTTAATACACCAGACTCCGGCCAAGGCCAGGGGCCGAAGGCCGGAGGTCAGAGCTGTTCGCTTTAGTCTGTCTGTCTGACCTCTCTGTCCTGAACTGTCTCTGTCCTTGGTTCCTTCTGTGTCCTTCTTATATACAAATTCTCAGTCACTTTCTACGCCTCGGGCCTTCCGGTAACAAACGAAGTTGGAGTTCCAAGGCGGAAACGAACACAGGAGACAGGAAGCGTCAGGTCAAAACGGATTGCCATCGATATTGCACTGAATTAATAAGACATACATGATCAATGTCTTGGGTCACATAATATCAGTATCAGTGCCTTACACACACTCTCTCTCTCCATCAGACGTTTTGTTCTTGATTTTCTACGTATCTCTCTGGACCTTACTAACTCCATCACCGTGTATCAAAATAATGCAATATCTTTTGCTTCTTACTTTGCATCTCTCTTTCTCTCTCTGGAATAAGACGTAATAATAGACTTCACCGTCTACGCACCTTACTAACTCCTTCAACCTGTATAAAAACAATGTGAATACCTTAGTTCCCTCTGGGCATGACACGTGTTCATCCTGCAACTAGTAACTCGTCCGTGTGTTGTCCTGTACGGTCCTTAGAAGAGGTTTGGAAGTGTGGAGGTGCCTCCTCCATCTCTTCCTCTTCAAAATTGAATTCGAAAACAAGCCATAATTCATCTAAAGAACGTGTATTGTAACGAGAATCAACACTGACCTTAATCATGATATACTCTGCTACCAAAAATAAATGCGATCCATCAATCCTTTCAAGAGTTATTGTCCCGAAACCAATCATCTATCTTCGTTTTACGACTGAGTCCGAGGACATGCCTACGGGTGTGTGTGTGTGTGTGTGTGTGTGTGTGTGTGTGTGTGTGTGTGTGTGTGTGTGTGTGTGTGTGTGTGTATTTGCTTTGTACAAGTCATTACCTACCCTTTCTATTTTAGCTCCGTATCAGTCAAGAACCATGTTATCGCCTGAGTGCATTGACTTTGACCTCTTCGTTTTTCTTCCCTGTTTTTCTTCTTCAGAACGATGATTCAGGTTTGGTTCTTATGACTTGAGCAACGTCATGATTGGTTCTATGAGGCAAAGATCCAAAGAGTAGTTATGAAACTTGGAATATAGAAGAAATATATAATTAGTCGCAACGTGAATTTACTGCTTCACTTGGCCATTGATAAATATGAGACGTATCAAGAAGTAATAAAAGAGAGAGAGAGAGAGAGAGAGAGAGAGAGAGAGAGAGAGAGAGAGAAAGAGAGAGAGAGAGAGAAGTGGGGGGAGGGGGGGATTGTATAATATGTTGTACACAGCAGACAAGAAATGCAAGCGTCTTCGGTCGGACGAGCTTTAACCTTGCTGTGGCCCTGACATAACAGAGATCCGTTTCCCTTGTCTGAATCCAGAGCTTAGATTAAGCCGTAAAATTAGCCAGCGAGGTTGTTCGGAATCAGGAAAAAGACATTCATGTTATCATGGCGATACGAAATTCTGATCTCCAGTCAATAATTCTTGGTACACTGAACTTTCCTTTCGAAGAACTCCGAGACTTTTCAAAATTTATGAGTAAACTTATCCAACAAGTTCGACATAAACCCGATTTGAAGTTGCATTGTAATTGTGACTAACAATTCAATTATATATTCCAAATTTTAGGTCTTGACCTAACTACTAAACCTGGCCACTACATTTTGCTCAGATTGATTTTCAGGTCATTTGATAACATATACCCTGTAACTCCAATGGACTTTGTCACTGCGCAAATCAAGTAGTAACTGAAAAGAAACAGATAATACATAAACAAAATAAGCAAACACTTACAACGGAAAATAATCATTTCATTTGTTATTCCATCCCATCCAAAAGTCCTGTTTGACTAAGTATTAATAAGGAATTCCTACATCTGAGTATCCTCTTGCGTAAATAATTACCTAGCTTATTTAGGCAAATTACAAGGCCCGATAAAAAAAGAAAAAAAAAAAAAGAAAAACGTAAATTATCAAGAAAACCAAGTCAATACTTATGAGTACTTAATCACGTACGTGACTTGGAATACAAATATATAAGTTGTATATCTATGAAACAAAACAAAAATGCAAAACAAAAATGTTTAAGAGGGTGATGATAACATAATCGCAATGACATGTGGCACGTTTGCAAGAACAGCTGGCTTGGTAGCGAAGGCAGATGGTATAGCGACGTCACATAACAAAGGGTCAAGTGCTGAGCTTAAGTGAGAACGATAAAAGGGGAAAGATAACACGGATAACAGAAATAGATGGAGTTTCGACTTATTAACAGTAATCAGTGAAATACCTGCACACGTGACTATTATCTGACTATGCATGAAACAACAGGAGGGAGAAGGAAGGGGGGAGAGGAGAGGGAGGGAGGGGAGAGGGAGGGAGGAGAGGGAGGGGAGGGGAGAGAAGAGGGAGGGAGGGGATGGGAGACGGAGGGTGGGGAGAGGAGAGGGAGAGGGAGGGTGGGGAGAGGAGAGAGAGAGGGAGGGTTGGGAGAGGAGAGGGAGGGGGAGGGAGGGGAGAGGAGAGGGGCCAACGAGAGGTGTCTGGAGACGTAGCACACACTTAAGATAAAGATAATAAAAATGAAAAGATCGTTGGGAGTTGAAAAAGACGTAAAAAGTGTATTAATGGAAAGGAAAGAAATCGAAACTTGGTAGCGCCGTAAAGTGACATTTTAATAAAAAACATATTGCTACTTTCCTTCAGCTTCTGTTCCTTTTTAAGATAAGAAGGAAAGAGGTGGATAGTTTGAAATCGCAAAAAGATAGAAACAAAATGTAAAACACGAGGAAAAAAAAGAGAGGGAATGAGAGAATAAATAAGTTTGAAAGAAAAAATGACGTAATGAGAGAGAATAAATATAATGGGCAGAAAAAGAGAAGGAAAGATAATAAATAAAAGAGTAAGAAAAAGAGAGGGAATGAGAGAAAACGGAAAGAAAACTGAGAGAAAGAGAGAAATAGTAAAAGGTAGAAAAGGAAATGAGAAACACGAGAGAAAATAGAAAATGTAATAGGAATATATGGGAATAAGATTTTTAAAAAACGAAGAAAGGAAGCAAGGGAATGGGATAAGAAAAAATAAAAAACACGATATTTAAAAAATGGGAAAAACTAAGCTCAAAAAAAGAAAAAGCAATCGAAGGCAAAATAAGGGAACGAAAACGATAGAAAACGGAAAACAAGAGAACCGAGGAAATATAATAATCCTATTAAATGATAAAAATAAAATAATAAACACTTCGTATCATCGAAAAAAAACTAATAGATAAAATAGAAGCAGGAGATCAAGGACCCCGGGTTGATTAAAAATAGATTCTCCATCGTCTTAGGAACACATCACGACGAGGTTCCGGAGACTGTAAAAAAGGGCCAGGAAGCTCTCTCAGCTGGTGCCAAGACTCTCTCTCTCTCTCTTTCTCTCGCTCTCGCTCTCTCTCTCTCTCTCTCTCTCTCTCTCTCTATATATATATATATATATATATATATATATATATATATATATTTGTGTCTTCATTTATTTCTCTCTCTAGCTCTATTTCTCTACCTGTCCTCCTTCTCCTATCTCTCTCTATTTCTCTACCTGCCCTCCTGCCCCCCCCCCTGTCTCTCTTTCTTCTCTCTCTCTCTCTCTCTCTCTTTCTATCTCTCTCTCTCTCTTTTTCACTCTCTCACCCTCATTATCATAATTACATTTCTTAGACATTAACTGAACGACAGATGCTTCTCATTCTTAAACTCAATATAAAAACTAATCATCCTGTGCCAAGTCTACGTGTGTGTCTTGAGTTTAGTTTTTATGTATTTGTTTATGTGTGTGAGAGAGGAGAGAGAGAGAGAGATGGTGAATATGTGCGCGCGCGCGTGTGTGCGTGTGTGTGTGTGTCCATGTACCTTTGCGTTGGTGTATGTGTGTGTTATCAGTATATAATGTTATATAAAAAATATATAACCCATGGCAACTCTTATCTTTTTTAAGATACATGATATCTCATAATATTCTTATTTTCTTTCTTTCTCTTACTATTCATGCGTGTCTTTGCCTGTCGACTAGACTGACTGACTCTGGAAGTCTTTGTCTATATCTATCTATATAATTATCTACCTATACATCTCTCTCTCTCTCTCTCTCTCTCTCTCTCTCTATATATATATATATATATATATATATATATATATATATATATATATATATATATATATATATATATACATATATATGTGTGTGTATGTATGTATGTATGTATGTATGTGTGTATGTATGTGTACTTATATGTATATGTATATGTATATATACACACATATCAGTCTGTGTGTTTGTGTGTCTGCTTTATTTTGAAGTGGTTTCATGAAAAAATGTGTGATTATGTTCGAATTTCAAAGGGAGAAAATACAGATATCAGTAACAAACAACAGGTGGATTTCATCTTTTATAAAAAGCGTGAATGTGTATTCAGAACAAGAACATTTGGATTTGTGAGAACATATATACATTTTTTCCCTTTTAATGTCAAGTCTAAATACAGTTGTGGCAAGAGCGGGAGGGAGGGAGGGAGTTGAAGGGGAGAGGGATGGGGAATAGGAGTAGAAGGAAAGGGACAGTGAAAGGGGGTGTGAGGAGAGGAAGAGGTATAGGGAATGAGGACAGGATGAGAGGGAGAGAGGGTTGGGCGAGGGGGGTGAGGGAGAGAGGGTCGGGCGAGGGGGGTGAGGGAGAGAGGGTTGGGCGAGGGGGGTGAGGGAGAGAGGGTCGGGCGAGGGGGTGAGGGAGAGAGGGTCGGGCGAGGGGGTGAGGGAGAGAGGGTCGGGCGAGGGGGGTTAGGGAGAGAGGGTTGGGCGAGGGGGGTGAGGGAGAGAGGGTTGGGTGAGGGTGGTGAGGGAGAGAGAGGGGGAAGAGAACGGGGAGGGGGAGTGGAGTGGAGAGGGGGAATGCGGGCACTACACGGTCGGAAATAGTGAAGGCTACGTCACGCAGGTGCTATGCCATGCGTTAATGGCAGTGGATGGAGGATAAAGGTCATGTTTAACGACGTGTTAGTATGTAAACATGTACGCCTACAGCATTCATTCAAATAGAGACACACATAAACATAAATACACATATTGTACATACATTACACACTGTACGGAAATAACCTCCACCCCCCCAACACACACACACACATACACACAAACACATTCATACACCAAGAATACCAACACCATGTAAGTGATTCACTAATGTCACTCATCACTATACACGACGTCGGAATGCGACGAAGTAAACTTCAAGTCATACCACTCAACACGCACTCACTCACTCATTCTCTCTCTCTCTCTCTCCCTCATTCTCTCTCTCTCTATCTGTCTCTCTCTTTCTCACACACACATAAATACTCTCACGCTCTCTCTCTATCTCTGTATGTGAATGTGTGTGTGTGTGTGTGCGTGCGTGTGTGTGTATTTGTGTGTGTCGCTCCTTCCCTCTCCATCCCAATCACGTCCAACAACAAAGCAAAAGCGAACTCGAGAACCCAATAGTTACATGCCACGAGAAATACGACCTCACCCTAATATTGCAAAGCCCCCACGCGACCGCACGGAGACGGCAACGCAACGCAGTGGTAGTGCCTGCCATGTTATGATATTCTTACTGTACTCTGCTCTCCATGCTCTACGTTCTCTCGTCCTATTTATTTTCTCACTCGTTTCTCGTCCCCGTTCTGCTCCCTGTCTCTTTTTCTTTTCTTTCTCTATTCTTTGTTTTGGTTCTTCCTTACACTCTTCTTATTGATCTTTATGTTTTCCTTCGTTTCTTCTTCGTTTCCGATTTCTTTCTTCTATGCTCTTCTTTTTTTCTTTCTCTTCTCCTCCTGTCTCTCTCGTCCTTCGTTTTAACTCTTGTCTTTTGTCCTTCCTCTTGATCATTCACTTACCTCTCTTCCTACTTTTGTATTCTACCCCTTCTTTCTTTTCCTTAGCCTTGTCTTCTTTCTGTCCTCCATTTTGAATTCTAACTCCTCTCTGTTATTTTTCTTCTTCCCCTCTACTTACTCTTGTCTGCTTTGTTCTGCTTTCTATCTTCCTTATGACCCCCTTCCTTATTTTTATCTACACGTATCCCTTTGTCACTTTATCTTTCGCCCTTCGCTCGCATTTTTCTCCTTCCCTCCTCTGTCCCTTTTTTATTATCCAATATCTTCCCTACTCTCCTTCACTCACCTTTGTTCTTGTCCTCTCATTCACCCTTCCTCACTCTTCCCCTTTCCCACCATCTTTCCCTCCCCTTCTCCTCACCTCCCAGCTCTTCCCTTCCTCAACCCCACTTCCCTTCCTCCCTCCTGTCTTTCTCCACCCTTTCCTCCCCACCCCTACCTAATCTAGCTTGGTCCATCTGTCTGTCATCAAATATCACCTCCACCCCCTCCCCTCCCCTCCCCCATACACAGGGAAGGCAGGGCTGATTGCGGCAGTGCCTCGCTTCAAAGCAAACAGTGACCTTGAGGAGTCTCCTAGTAACATCTGACTGTCTAAGGTCTCCTGAGACTGCAATGTGTGAGCTTCTTTGGTCTTCAGGCTCTTATTATCATAAATGAACTTCCTGTCACTCTTTACAAAGTCTGGCCTTAAAGAATGCCCTTTCTACTTATCTTCATGACCATAATCTAATGTCTAACTTTCCTGACTCTCCTTAAAACGTCTGACCGTAACGCCTACCCTTCCGCACTCTTTTGTGTTATACCTGACCCTCTTGTCTCCTCTTTTGACGGTGATTATGTATTCTCTCCGTAAGATATATGACTTTTTGTTTTATGGTAATTATTCAAGTATGATCAGCCTTATTTTTCCTAAACTACACATGATCAAAGCCCGCAATCAAATTTCGGAATACTGCTCGTATTTTCTTTATGAGCCTATAACATTTTGCCAGGAGGGGCAATAACTTATATATTCGCTGTTGGTAACCCTCTTTTGTAAACATCACGTTTCTAATTGC
>BOPN01001040.1:297131-302131 GCA_017312705.2 Penaeus japonicus
TTTAAGTCCAATTAGTTTAGATAGCAAGATGTATGCTATAGGGTTGTAAAATGATATAAAACCACCACTTTTTTTCCCAATTTTACCGACACAAAACCCGATTGCAGGAATCGTATTTAATTGAATTGTCATTCATTAGAGATATTGTATAACTCAGATAGAAGATATATATTTTTTTTTTTCTGGATGAGACCAAATTCACAATAATCCATTATATAAATGATTAGAAGACACCTGCCTGTCTGCCACTAGACTTACACTAATCGGTGCTCTAGCAAATACCAACAAATCTTCACCACACTTATTTTGGCAAGATAAAGCTTGATGACCTCCCTGGCAATTTACCATCAAATAAGGAACTAGTCCATAGTTATGTAAACCTTTACCAAGGCGCAGAGACAGCAGTGAGTACTTGATGCTGTCATTATAGTGATAGACTTAGTTTGCCGTCCTTCCTTGGTGCCTAGGACTGTCACACCTCATACATTCACAGCACAACATTTTCTCTCCAGGTACAGGGCATTGACGCCAGATATGTCGTGCTGCCTTCAACTCATTCTATTCAATGTCTGTTTCTATTTGATATTTATTTCATTGGCAAAGCTTTTTCAAGCATATCGCATTAGTGCAACGATTTAGTTGCAAAATGCAACTAGAAGCGATATTCTTATAAAAAATGTTTTATGATAACCAACATCAGAGAACTGCTGTCCTTCACAGTTTTACTCAGAGTTGAATAGAAAACAGTCGGGATAAGTTCCAGAAGAACGTCCTGTGTTAGTAGCCGTAACAGGTGTTCCTCTAAATATTTATCATCCATTATTATAGATTTTGTTATGTCAAATTCTCTGTTCATAACATAACCTGAGAACTGTTCTATTTGATATTTCAAATTTGTTTGAATGAGGATCTAAAACATAAAACCGGGTTTTCTTTTGGTAAAAACTTTGCTTCTATCATTTGCTTTTGAAATTACCTCAGAAGCTTAGGAGAAAGGTTCTTATATATTCTAGTTTTGCTAAGAATAATACTGAAATGCACGACAGACACAGCAAAATTATTTTCTAATCAGAATACCAAGCAAGAAGATTATAGACTATTGAAAATTAAAACATATTACTAACAATGTAAAAAGTTACATAAAAAAGGAGTATTAATCTACAAATTTCAAAATATTGTACAAGATCAACACGGCCCTTTCTTTTTTTTAATAAGATTAGGAGATGACTTCATTGTGAATCTCTTTCCTGTAACATGTATTATGTATTAGTAAATGTATAGCTAGTACCTGTATTAGTAAATAGCATGTGAAATTAGATAGTTACTACAGTAAAAGATTAATTAATTATGCATTAAATTACTTAAATAGAGTATGTAAACAGGCAAGTGAAAAAAAATAAGTGTTATTTCATGACATTTTATAGCAAATGCTTGCTTGCAACGTATAGTTATAGTTCATGAGAGAATTCATGAGAGCCGAGAGCTGCTATAGTGTGATGGATGATAATTTTGTCTGAAGTAGTCATAAAATACTTATATGATGCTCTTTGTACTTATAAGGGTTACTTCTAAATGATTTTCATTTTGTTTTATGTTTACTATTATTATTCAGTTTCATTTTGTATGTCTTTATCTATATATTTTTATGTCATGTCATCATTATCTTTATTTTTATTTATTCTCTATTGTCATTTTTATTTATTTATTCTTATTTTTTATCTAAATTTGTAGATAATGAACACATAAAACATTCTTTTTATCAGTGGTCTGTAAAACAGGTATATTATCATGACTCATAATTAATCTTTTATGATTGTATTAATACTTTATATATATATATATATATATATATATATATATATATATATATATATATATATATATATATAATTATTGATAGTGGTGTCAGCAGTTGGGATAACTAATTTTGTTTTGAATAATGGTTCTCAACATCATTAACTTTACCTACAAAAAATATCTTAATTACACCTGTAGTGGATCTCAAAATGGGATTTTTTCTTGTAATTATATTGGCCGTGCTCTGTCCTAACAAATATGAAATCTTTATGTGATCTGTGATGGAAGTGCTTAGAGTCTTAAGTTAAATACGATAATGGTGCCTTGTCAATTAAGGTCAATAAACCTCCACCATGTATACACAGGCAAGATAGAGCTTGCATTGGGTCTGCCTACATGCTCCATCTAGCCAGAATATATTTAAAGGGCTTTTGCAAATGCATCTAGTGGTTGATGACTGGATGCTTTCAAGGCATTTACCATGATTTTCACTGAGGTTTCCATATCAATATAATGTCAACATTCATTTTTTTCAAATTGGTTATCAGACTTGGCGGTTACTGAATATTTACCCTGAGGTGGCAGTATCTATCTAAAATGTTTTGCAGTTGAGAAAGAAAGTCAATAGGGTCATCAAATATTGCATCGTAATCAAATATGTACAATAGCATAGAGATTTATTGATTAGCTCTGACTTTTGAAGAATGGATACAAATATTTCTTACTGATTTACTGATGTGAATATTTTTGCAGTCAGTTAATCACATCAGGATGAAACTAGATTTATATCAAAATTATTTTACTTAACAAAGATAGAAGTACAATTTTTTCATGCATATTTATTTCTTCATTTATTATTGTATTACTATTTTCTGTGAGACCATCATTCTCGGGCAACATATTATTTCTATTTTTTCTGCTGTACTTTAGCATGAAATCAAATTAAAAAAGGAAGTCTTCATTAAGTAAATTCATTAAAGTTAAACTAATTAAAACTTAGAGACGCTTTATCTTCCCTTTCTTTTTTTCTTTCCTTGTTCTTCCCTTTTCCTTTTTTATTTCATTTACCCTTCTTTTCATTACCATTCCCTTCCTGTCTTTACCTTTTGTGTGATCTAGTTATTTTCTCCTCCTCCTTACACTCCACAAAACTAATTTTACTTCACACTTTAATATTAATGAATATACATAAAAGCAGGTATAAGTTTCTTTAAAAGGATCACATTTTATATACTATATTTCTCAGTTGTCAGCTTACATGTAAAAGTATTGGCTGTACAAGCTGTAGTTCTCTCAATCTGGGGCAACTGTAACTTCTCAACAAAGAACTTACAAAAATTCAGTTTACTCTCCTGTTCATTTTGTGCACTGTATTTAGTTCTCAGTGTTCAAAATGTCTCTTCACCTGCTTAACATTTAAGCATGTAACCTATGTTGATTTTGTTTTGTTCTGGGTAATTTCTTGGAACAGGCAAAGAGAGGCATTCTGCTGTAAAGGTAAATTCATTTAACAAAGGGTGGCAGGGGGAGGGATGCCCCGGAAAGGACTACATGAGCTTACAGTTTCATCACAAAATTTGCAGAGGTCTGCAGCATTAGTATGTTTGTCTTACTTAATGTAGAGGCATGTTCACTCTGATGCTGAATAGTGTTTTGTGTTTATGAGTTGGATGGTGAGGCTATCATTTGGATGAATTTTGACTTTTTTGTATCATTTATATACATAAGGTATTTTATTTTTAAAGATTATTGTCATAGTTTATTTTCATAATGTGTGTATGCATGTGCATATGTGCATACATGCATGTATGTGTGCATGTATGCAAAAATAACGAAAGAGCCTGGTGCAAGAATGAGCAAAGTTGACACAATGTTAATCATGTTTGTAAAAGACTTGACAAACCTTAACTGTAATTTAAAAAGATCCTGGAAGCAAATTTTGCCTTTGTGTTAGCTTTTAATTACTGATTTTCCTTTTTAAGTGTTTATTTTGATATTATTATAATTGTTTGTTGTACATGGAGAAAAATAAAATAATGTTACTAGTTTTAGGAGAGGAGGGGTCCAAGGGGAAGGGGACAGGGGATGGGATGATAGGTGTAGTGATCTCTAATGGCTTAAGGGAGAGAGTACAAAGGGAGTCAGAAATGGGAGGAAATGCCACCCGGATACACAGGAGAAGGCCCAGTTAGGCATAGTGATAGGAAGGTGGGATACCTGTCTATGGCCTTGAGAGTGAAGGAAAGTTCCCAGACAGTACCAGATATACTAGTTTATTCTCACTACATGTCATTCACACCAGATATAGAAATAGGGAAAATAGTCCACCAGTTTTTAGAATCTGATGTTCTGTCAAGTAGAATTCTTGGCTGTATAGGGAAGGTTACCTATATAAATGATTGGGCTTAATCTATCTTCTGGTTTTGTTCAAATGTTATTTAAGTTTAAAAGGGGCATATATTTTTATTATTTTCTGTATGGAATTGTATGAAGAAAAAAAAAGTCCTTACAGAAGCATCAGAGATTAGAAGATGTTCGTGTAAACTTATAAGTTCAATAACTTCCTTTTTATATTTGTATTTGGGATAGTTCTTCTCCTTTCTTTTCTCTTCTTTTTTATTCCTTTCCTCACATTTATCATCACCTTATCTTTCTTTTTATTTTCCATTTTCTCACCCTTTCTCCTAATTGAATTGATTTGTAGCTTAGGCGCAGTGAAATATTTTTGTGGATTTTATGAGGAGCCAAACCGTAAATCTTTTTATGACTTCTGATCCCGTTTTTACTCATGATTTTTCTAATTATTTGGAAATTCAGTAGTTTTTATGCGGACATGTAAGAGGGGTTTAATATGTGCTTTGTAATCGCACGCAAATGCACCCTAGCTTTGTCATGGTCATTTATGGAGTGAAGAGATGAAGAAAAGCAAGCCTCAAAATAGTCCTCTAGGATATAGTATAACTTAGATGCTTATAAGAAATATGAAAAAAAAATTGTTGGCATGAATAAGAAAAAGAAGATGAATAGATAAGATATAATTACAATAATAACAGCAATAATAATAATAAGAAAAAAATATTGACACTCCTCTGCCTATATTTTGGTGCTTGTATAAAGGAAATGGGGGTAAAATTCATTTTAAACTTATATAAAAGAAGACAGAAATGAAGGGAGGGAGGGTGGGGAGAACCGTCAATGTTTTC
>BOPN01001040.1:307131-322131 GCA_017312705.2 Penaeus japonicus
ACAGCAGACTTCGCCTCAGGCCTCGTCCACTGGGCTGCAGATACTTGGGGTTCTGTCGAACTTCCACTCTTAGGCAAGGTGGGTTGGGTGGAGGGTTTTAGATTTGGTGTATAATGAGGAGATAGAACTTCTTTTCTTCTTTTGGTTGTTATTGTAGTGTGGGTAGTTTGTTGTTGGTTAATGGTTACTGTTATTTCTCTCTCTTTCTCTCTCTTTCTCTCTCTCTCTCTCTCTCTCTCTCTCTCTCTCTCTCTTTCTCTCTTTCTCTCTCTCTCTCTCTCTTTTTTCTGTCTCTCCCTCTCCTAAGGTGACCTGAAGATAATCTTAACTCGGTTATTTTTGTTCTCCTTTTTTCTCGGTGAAATTTTTTATTTCTCTCTCTCTCTCTCTCTCTCTCTCTTCTCTCTCTCTCTCTCTTTCTCTCTCTCTCTCTCTCTTCTCTCTCTCTCTCTCTCTCTCTCTCTCTCTCTCTCTCTCTCTCTCTCTCTCTCTCTCTCTCTCTCTCTCTCTCTCTCTCTCTCTCTCTCTTTCTCTCTTTCCCTCCCTCTCTCTCACTTTATTCTGTGAATACTTCTAGAAGAGATTTATTGCACTGGTAGTCATTCAGAGGAGCTGTTACTTGTAATATCATATTATTTTTGGTTTTGAGTAATATTTCACTAGCTCTGTTAACCCCAAATACATTTCTTTCTTTTTTTTTCACTACAATTTGTTTTAACTTTCACACTGAAATTTTCATACTTAGAAGAAGAAAATGATGAAATTATTTATTGTCAGAACAATTATATAGTTCAGATTCTTTTTTTCCTCCAGGGAAAATGTCAAGTAGTCATTTCTATAACATTTTATGTTTTAATTTGCTTAGGTTCCTTTACAACCATATCCTCTTTGTATCTGTCCGTTACCATGATATTCTTAGTATATCTTTCCTTTGTATGTTTGGAATAAGATTAAACTAATGTGTTCAATGAGAAAATACGATTCATCATGAAAAGGGCTAGTTCAAAATTCCTAAAAAGATAGCGGCTGAAGTCTTCTATAAGAGGAAATACAAGTTAGGTTGAACACATGCATAAATTTAGACAGAGTTTATTGCGATTTGTAGAAAGGGATGATTTAGAATGCATGATTTCACAAAAGCAGAATTTTATTAATGTTCATTGTGATATCTTCATCACAAGTTTATTGTCATAAGGAAGATATAACATCAAAATGGCAGTTACATATATTTTTCTTTCTTTCTATCTTAACCCATTCACACCGGGGCCGTTCCGGCTTTGTGCAGTCGCAATACCGGGGTTCTCGAACGCATAAGCCTAACACCTCGAGATTCTCGGACGCACAAGCCGCGAGCCTGGGCTGCTTGCCCTCACAGTTCGTCCCGGGCGTTTGACGCAAAAACCACAATGCATGTCATCATGTCAACCAGCTCCAATGGGTTAAATTTCATTATCATGGCCCTTAACCATTCAGATTATATGACATGATATAAGTATGGAGACACTTTGATTATATTTTTTGTTCTCAGTGACATGCATTGTACCATTGACATGAAAGTGTGATTTTAATTTTCTTAAAAAGAAAAATATACATTATTCATCATTGACTTTTAGTTTCTTTGTGATATACAAGCAATACATTTATTTGTATTTATTATTGTACTTCTAACAGCCATTCTAAAATGCATTTCTACAGTCATTCTCTTATTAAAGAATTACACTTGTTTTGATTAGTAACCATAGTAATCTTGTCTTGTTTTGTTCTGTATTAAGAAACGATCTTCATAATTGCCTCCACCTTTCAGGACTTCAAGCTTCTTACATAGTCATTTATAAACCAGAACCTCGCTCATCACATTTTAATAGTCAGTAGTCATTCTTATTCCCACCGCATTCAGAAATTTTTTCATCTTACTATGAAAATCAGTCCAGCCATATTCAGAATTTATTTCAGGCTATTATGAAAAGCAGTCGTGATGATTATACACACTGTTTTGAACTGAACTTAATCAAGAAGCAATCGTGACTACTACCTCCACTTTTCAGAACTTTATTCATCCTGTTAACCCAGTGGTCGTGGTTTTTATAAAAAGTGTACACAGCCATGTGGCAGGTTTTTGTTGTATGGCATGGTGCCAACTGCATTTACAATTGATGCTGCCTTGACAGCAAATCATGCCATCCGCTATCAATTGGTTAAAAGAATCAGTCACTACAATTATTTTGACCTTTCAGAACTTCATTCGTCCCTTCCGTGAGCATCACATCGACCCCACATCAATCACACGACATGACTTTATAGAGACCAATGGGGACAACTTCATGCTCACACTCCCAGGACTGATGTCCATGACGTGGAACTTCTGCTCCAAGACCAATGAGCAGATTCAAGCCAATTATTATTGGTTTTCATACCTCTATCTCTTGGCATTTTTTGTGTCTTTAACGAATCAGGTGAGAATTGGGTCTTTGTGTGTGTGTGGGTGGGGGTGTTAGGGTGGAATTTGTGCATAATGGGCATTTTTTTTTCTTTCTTTCTTTCTTTCTTTGATGTGTGTATGTGTTTTTGCCTGCATGTCTGTGAGAGAGAGAGAGAGAGAGAGAGAGAGAGAGAGAGAGAGAGAGAGAGTGAGATGGAGAGAGAGAGAGAGAGAGAGAGAGAGAGAGAGAGAGAGAGAGAGAGAGAGAGAGAGAGAGAGAGAGAGAGAGAGAGAGAGGGAGAGAGAGAGAGAGAGAGAGAGAGAGAGAGAGAGAGAGAGATGGGGGGGGGAGAGAGAGAGAGAGAGAGAGAGAGAGAGAGAGAGAGAGAGAGAGGGAGAGAGAGAGAGAGAGAGAGAGGGAGGAGGAGAGTGTATGAAAGAGAGAGAGAGAAGGAGGAGGAGAGTGTATGAGAGAGAGAGATGGAGAGAGAGAGAGAGAGAGAGAGAGAGAGGAGAGAGAGAGAGAGAGAGAGAGAGAGAGAGAGAGAGAGAGAGAGAGAGAGAGAGAGAGAGAGAGAGAGAGAGAGAGAGAGAGAGAGAGGGAGGGAGCGAGAGAGAGAGAGAGAGAGAGAAAGAGGGGGGGTGGGGCAACGAGAGAGAGAGAGAGAGAAGGAGAGAGTGAGAGAGAGAGAGAATGAGAGAGAGAGGGGGAAGAAGAACGAGAAAGAGTAATAACGAACAGGAAAATGATGCTGATGATAATGGAGAAGTAAAGAAGAAAGGATTGAAAGATGGACGAATGGATAGGCACACAGCCAAAGAGAGAGACAAGACACATGGATAGAAAAAGAGAGAGAAATGTGTCTCAGATGACTATGCAACTTATGCAATAAACTCGTTCATTCACATATCGTGATGAAGAAAGAAAACGGAAAGGGAAGAGAGAGAGAGAGAAAGCGAGAGAGAGAGAGAGAGAGCGAGAGAGAGAGAGAGAGAGAGAGAGAGAGAAAAGTAAGGAGAGAGATATGGAGAGAGAGGAGGGGAAGGAGAGAGGGAGAGGGAGAGGGAGAGGGAGAGATGGGGGGGGGGGAACGAGAGAGAGAGATAGGGGGGAGGGGGCAACGAGAGAGAGAGAGAGAGAGAGAGAGTGAGGGGGGGGGGGAGAGAGAGAGAGAGGGAGGAGGGGGGAGAGAGAGAGAGGGAGTGAAAGAGAGAGAGAGAGAGAGGGGGGGGGAGAGCAATGGGGGGATTAGTGACCACATTTGTGATGGTTCACACAGAACTTACTATAATAAGATTAAGTATTTTCATACAATTTTATCGCCTTCCAGTAAAATGACTCTCATAGATGTATTATACTATTTATGGCTTTTTTATAGGTTCGCTATATAGTCCAGCAATACCTTTTACTCTTACTGAACAGTTCAGCTTAATATGGGCTAGTGTAATCTTTAATAATCAGTATTTTTTCCCTTGAGATTTACACACTCAGTTGAAATTTTGAAAGGATTTACCATTCCCTATGGATAAATTCAAATGCCTCGATGTTTCCACAGATCCACAAATGGTCACACACATACTTTGGCCTCCCGCGCTGGGTCACCATATTGCAGGTATGTTCATCAGACCCATATCTATTATGATATCAATGTAAGTTTGTTTAATCTGCTAAAGACAGGGCAGTTTTGGCTCAGCCCAGTCTAATGCCGGGGTGTTTCAAGGGCGCAGGCCTAACACCTCAGGCTATTCATCCACTCTTGCTGCATCCGACGGCTGTGCACCCGGCATTTCAGCCATACAAAATACCATGACATGATATCATACCCCTGATGCCAAGTGCTGCCATCACATGAGGTGATATCATGTCACCCGGTATTAACAGGTTGTGCAAATGCATGAATGGAGTTCATTATTAGGAGAAAAGATATGAATAAAGATAAAAATTCTATGAGGCAAGAAATATAATTAAGCTTCAGATATTACATCTTCATCAGAATTGCATAGTTCTGATTAAGCCATTCACGACGGGGGCATTCCAGCCTTGCATGTCACAATGCTGGGGCTCTCGAACGCATAGGCCTAAATCAGTTAAATAAACGACGCCGTATCGCGTCCCCAGCGAACGGGCCTAGAATGTGTGGTACAGTAGTATACCACCCATCACGAGAGGGTTAAAATGTACTGTTGATATCAAGATCTTAAGTATGTACCAGTTCTACTAATGCCAATACAGTTTGGATTAAGATTATATTGATTCATGTTAATTTGTAATTCATGCTAACATATGTTAATACTAAAGAATCCTCTTGTTGTTTATATTAATATTTATATTACTTTTTTTCTTTTGGAAAATAAGGGGAATGTAGAATATATAAAAGATTGATATTTAAATCTTGATATGATATATAGTGATTGATATCATGAATAGAGGCTTGATGAAGTCACATTATCTAATATTTATTATATGATAATATCTAGGAAAAATAAATAAATATGAACTGAAATGATCCCATTTTTATAAAGTGAGTAGAATACCCTGCAGTTTGGTAAGTTATTTTATTTTGTTTGTATATGAATCTGAATTTTGTTAAAGTCTTCAAGAAAAATAATGTGTGTGAATACCATTATTCATATACAGAAAATCTGAAACCTGACACATATTAGCAATAATCTTGGTATGTTGGGAGGTTGTAATGTATGAAAGTATGCATTAAAAGAAAAAGAGCAGTTAAGAAAATGTGTAGCAAGAGACTGCACTGTCCTGCAATATCCATTTATCTGTGGAGTTAATCAGTTGCAATTGGCTCCTGGCCCTTTGGTTCTCTCACAGAGGGATAACATCCTAGATAAATATATTACAAAATTAAGCTCGGATGTTTTTTCCTGTTCTGGGTTTTTACCAAGAAAGTGTTCTTCTAGACTCTTGCTTTTAGAATTATTGCTAAAGTGTCATGTTTCTTCTATTTAAGACCTAAACTATCCACAAAAGCCAATAGAAGTGTATTGATGGACAGTCTTCTCTATATGATAAATATCAGTGCTTATTCATATACAGAGGGAGAAAAGTCACATCCCGTTTAAATCCACTCTCAACGGGAATGTATATTTGTCTATGTGTAGATACAAGTGTAATTACAACATGGATATACAGGAAAACCCCATGACATCCTAGGACATCATCTGTCATGGAAATATTCAGATAACATAATATCACAACTGTTGTGAATGAGTTAAGATTATATTTTAATCAGTCAGGTCTTTGTAATTATGTTAATACATAATCTACTACTGCTGATAAAACTAATTATTTTTTATTTTATTAATATATATATATATATATATATATATATATATATATATATATATATATATATATATATATATATATATATATATATATATATATATATATTTATATATATACATATATATATATATATATATATATATATATATATATATATATATATATATATATATATATATATATATATATGTATATATATATATATGTATATATATGTATATATATATGTATGTATGTATATATATGTATATATATATATATATATATATATGTATATATATATATATGTATATATATACATATATATATACATATGTATATATATACATATGTATATATATACATGTATATATATACATATGTATATATATACATGTATATATATACATGTATATGTATATGTACATGTACATGTACATGTATATGTATATGTATATGTATATGTATATGTATATATATATATATATATATATATATATATATATATATATATATATATATATATATATATATATATATATTTATATATTTATATATTTATATATTTATATATATATATATACATATATATATATATATATATATATATATATATACATATATATATATATATATATATATATATATATATATATGAATGAGACATATTGAGTTAAGCACAAATCCAGTAGTCTAGATCTTTTCTCAGCCATCATATTTCTGGTTCTTTGTCTTGTAAAGATGGAAAGTAAAGAGAGTGAAGTATCTATAGATAGATAGATATATGTACATACATATATGCTAAATTAGTACTTCACTTTCTTACTTCTTCCATCTTTACACAAAGTGTCAGGAAGCAGGACTGTATGATTGGCTGAGGGAAAGTTGTATGATAGACTACTGGATTTATTGCTTAACTTTCAATGTCTCATTTCATAAGCTTGTGAGTCTTTTGGTAGTGTCATGATTGTGCCAAATAGGACATTAGCAGTTAATGGTAAACTTTTAAGATATACCTTGAAAGCCATTTGAGACCAGCAGATTTGATTTAGATGGATATTGATTCATGCTTTGTTTCATATGAATAGTGTTCACAGGTAAAAGAAGAAAAAAATTTAATGTACCTTAACCCATTCGCACCGGGCTGATTAAGTACCTAATGCTGCTCCCATTGTGAAGATAATAAGCAAACGGAGCCTCCACATGCTAGATCTATTACGGCGTAATACCACAATACACTTCTCAGAGCACCCTGCAGACACCCAAATTTACGGGATGCTGAGAGGCGTTGTTGTTGTTGTTGTCGTTTTTTTGATAAGTCAAGAACAATGTGTCTAAACAAATGGAAGTGCAGTGAGTACATACACAACTAACTATGTAAATTGTGGATTTAATGGGAGAGATTATGACATGATAGGACGTCAGGAGCAAAATATTACCATGACATGAAAGCACATCATCTAGTGTGAATGGGTTAAGCTGTATTTGTCTGATTGGATGCCCACTACTCAAGGCAAGAATGCATGACCCTAGCATTCTGAAGCAAGCAGGGACCTTTGAGTCACAGCAGCAGTATATATATATATAGAAAATTTTAGATATACAGTTCTCAAAATTCAGTATTGGATGTATTTTGTAGTACTATCAACAGTGCCGTATAACCAAGTTGTATTAACACAAAACAATCTCTTGCAGGACCTGCACATCATCCTGCCGAAGAGGCATCACCGTATCCACCATGTTGCACCACATGAGACCTACTTCTGCATAACGACCGGCTGGCTCAACTACCCCTTAGAAAAGCTCAAGTTCTGGATCTCGTTAGAGTACCTGATTGAGAAGGTCACCGGCTGCAAACCCCGGGCAGATGACTTCAAGTGGGCGCAGAAGAGAGAGTGAAGCAAGGGAGGAGAAGTGGAGGCGGCCAGGAGAAAGTGAGAAATTGGTGGTTTGAATATTCATTCAGTGTCGAAGGAAGGAAGGAAGATGGCACAAAATATAGAAAAAGTACATGTAGGGTATGAATATATTTGTAGAGAAATATAGAAAGAAAAGAAAGGGAGATAGCACAAAATAGAATAAGAGAAAGAAAAGAAGAATGTCTTTTAAATGGAGAAAGGATTCTACAAGTGATGCCTGGATAGTGTTGAAAATCATTTTGTAGCTTATACACCAAGATGGAAAATGAGAAGAGAGGAAGAAGGAATAATTCAGAAGAAAAAAAATTGAAAAGAAAATAGCTAAAATTAAAAAAAGAAAAAAATGTCATCCTATCATATGAATATTAAAGAATTAAGCCAAAGCTTCTCAGTGAACAAAAAAGAATGATAATAATGAATTAAAACTTTTGTAAGAGATTAGATATTTTACTACTTTAGGCACTGTCAGAATGTAGAATATATTAAGATAAGGGTTTTTTACTTTTTGTAGGTGTGAAAGGATTTAGCCATATAACAGAAAAAAAATTACTGATAAAACGTGCACAATGCGTCTCTCTGTTCATGCAAGGCTCACTTGTAAAGAAGGTGGTTGATAAGAGAAAATTACTGAAATAAAGACAAAAACAGAAAGTGAACAAAGCACGTTATCTATGATGTCCATTCATAGTCTATGATTGTGATAGTCCACGAGTCAAGTCTCAAGTGAAATCGTAGAAAGAGTCTGGATATTTGCTTTCTTTGTCTCATTTTATCCTTTTCTTCCTTTTTATCTTCTCTTCTCTCTCTCTCTTTCTTTCTTTGTACATTCTCTTAGCTTTTTCATATGACTGTGTATACTATGATTTTCTTTTTTTTTCTTTTTTCATGGGAATCTAGCAAACAGTGGAAAAGAAATAAAGGAAAGAGAAGTATCTGTCTTATGTGGGGAGACTGATTGAAAGTCTAACGAATGTTTTTTTTTTAATCTTTTAAATTATAATTTAAACATTGCATCTCTCAAAATGAACTGTGCAGAATGTTTGCTGATAATTCGCCTTGAAATAACATCACTAATCCAGACATTTGGAAGCATAGATCTTTAGGTATTTATTACCAAAATGATAGTTTGAGTTTATATATATACAATATATACATTTAATTTTTTTCATATCTTTATTGTTCATGGGATCGGTGTATTGGTGCGCGTGGACCATAGCTTAAACAAAATGAATGAATATATAAAAGAAAATAGTAACAATTTTCTCTCAGGATGAATTTACGTTACCAGATTATTTTTTGACGCCCCTTGTTTTCGCAATTTCATTGGTGGCAGTTCAGGCTGTTACAGTTAAGTTTTATATCAAAATTATATTCGCAACCAGTGGTAGTCCACTATAGGACGTGAGGTGCATTCCTCTGTCTCGCTCTGTCTCTTATATACATCACGAAACAGTGATTGTGGTAATGGTTAATATAAGCATGTTAAATCTTCAAAAGCTTTCATTGCGATTACAAGCAATTAAAATCAAAGAGTTTTTTTATGAAATTATACTGTTAACCAAAATGTGGTTATGAAGGGCAGCAGTAAAATTTGATATTATTGCTTCTTTTGTATAATGAAACCCAGTGATTGTCATTAATTGTAAAGATAATGTTTTTAATGTTGATATTGAATACACTCCATGAATCATTGGAAGCATGTTAAATGCAGCTGGTGAGATGTTAGAATACTGTAATATGTGTATGTGTTTTTCTATGGGTGTATCACTGTGTGTGTTAAAATGGATACATATCTAAGCCCATGTACAAACATGTATACTGTAGTAAGTTCATATGTACAGTTATGCATTGCAATATATATATATATATACATAGTTGCACATGTGTTTACTAATAAGCTAATACATGAATAACCACAAAAATATACTAATTTAAAACTGCAATGTATTCTTCCGGTCTAATGCAATTGATCAATTATATCTTGTTATATGGGGTTTTTATTTTACCTTATTTTCTGTAGTTAGGTTGTTTATTCAAGTTTTCAATTATATTAACTGTGCAGCTTTGCGTTAGCATGTATTGTTTCTATTTTTAAGCTTATTTTTTGTTCCCATAGAGGGATATTACTTTTATTTTGTTCTGAAAATGAATGTCAGTTGGCATATATTGATTCATATTCAGCATTATTACTTCATCAATAGACTTGTTATGACTAGAGTACAATGATTTAAGAATGCACAAAGTATTCTAATTTTGAAAGTTAAATTCCTTTTCTTTTTTTTTTTCTTTTTTTCTTGTCCATTAATGTCATGTATATGGCATGTAAACAGCATAGATGAAATTACAAGATTTACAGTTGTTATAAGAAGTGAAATAAGTGACAATGTATGTGAAATTTGCCTCAAATATTAGTTCAGTGGTAATGGAGATATTAGGTATTTGACTAAGTATAAGAAGAATACAACAGATGGTTCTAAAATTTCACACAGCTGATTTTCATGCCTTCACAATGTGTTGAAGAGTGGAAATTAAGAATATATGATAATTCTTTTCACTTTAAGAATGTATGGTAAATAGATATATTTTTTATAGGATAGAATTATTACATGACTATGAGCTGTTTTACCATTCAATGTCATGTTACCTGGAGGAAGATTATGATTACATTCAGAAATGAAATTGTACTTATATTATATAAAAGTGATATTTATCATTGAAAAAAGAATTTTTATAGATTTTTTTTCAATAGAAGCTGTCTTCGTACATATTCAAAAGCTCAAAACCATTTGAATACAATATGATGTATACATTATCTTAGGGTCAATACAGTACACATAAAAGCTATTGGCAAGAAAATGCTATAGTAAGCTTTTGAACTTTTAAGTCAACAGGAAGTTCTCTTGATATCTTTAAATGATTTTATTCATCTGTACCCACTCTTATTTCTTTTCATTTTTGCTTACAAAGCCTACTTAAATTAAATTATACTGGCTTACAATGCTACTTCGGTAAAAGCATAGGAGAATATATAAAATTCATATGATTTCAAATGCTACCGCCAACTACCCTAGATGGTGATGCGGCAGGTGATTTTAAACAATTAATCACTGAATGCTGTCACTATACTGTGAGACTTCTCTCTAAGGAATCTAATGCACATGTAGCAAAGTTCTTTTACCTTAGCTCATGGGCTGGGGGATAATTGTTGGTCTTTCTTTTAGTTTTACAGACTCATTTGGGTCAGAGTTTCTCTTCTGCGGAAAGTGCTAGGATATTCCAGTGTAAGTGTAATGATGTTAAGAGGACATTTATTCAGTTTATGATTTGGATGTTGAAGTTTTGAGATTTTCATTGATTTTTTTAATGAGCATTTGTTCACCCTATTAACCCGTTAACGCTGGGTGACATGATATCACGTCAAGTGGTGGCAGTGCTTGCCGCCAGGGATGAGATATTTTGTGATGGCTTTCCGTATGGCCGGCATGCTGGGTGATCGGGTGCATAGCAGTTGGCAGTGGCCAGAGCAGGAGAATAACCCAAGGTGTTAGGCTTATGCACTTGAAATACCCAGGAATTAAGACCAATTGGAGACGAAACTGCCCCGTCAGCAATGGGTTAAGGGATATTTCTCTCTTTTTTTTTTATTGTCTAGAATTTAAAAAAATATAGCATTATGTGTAACATTCTATAGAGGTCTATTGAGATTGGAATACAAGCTCAGACAGACAAATAGTATTTACACTTTGCACGAAATATGATTAAAAGAAAAGGAAGAGAGACTTCTTGCAACTAAATAGCAAGATTTTGGGATGTGCTGTTTTGTCAAATTGAGGATTTCTTTTTGAAACACACCCTAATTCCTTCCTCAGCCCACTGATGTGCTGCCCTCCTGCCTCTTATGTAATTGAGGTGCTGTGTTTACTGAATTCTTATTGAACATTTGCATAATAATTCTTATATGGCTCAAATTTCAGCATGGTCTTCTCAACATGCTAAGGCTTGTTCATCATCATCATCTTCACTTGAAGCAATATCATCATATCTATTTTAAGCACATTTGTAATTTTTGAAATGCTTTGCAAAGATGCTTGAATATTTTTTATTTTGTAAATACCAAATTCATATATATATACATATATATATATTATAGATATATATATAGTAAATTTCATATGTGCAGAAAAAAAATAAAAAAAGCTTGATACTGAGATGGCATATTTTAGCTAGAGCAAATGCTAATACTGTGATAGTTTATCAGTAGGTGAACTAAATGAGAATAGGGAATGTTCACATAATGAATTCCCTGAAGTGGTAGGAAAGTGTCTTTTTCTTTTTATCCATGTACTGGCATACATCCAGCCTCAGAGTATGGTCTGTGAGGAGACCCTGGCCTATTCTCTTGTGTAGACTTGCTGTAGGGATTATATTGTGGAGAAGGTAAATGCTGCCGCAGGGCCTGATGCACCCTTTCCCTCGTTCACCCTTTTTCCTATCTTTCTTTCTTTCCTTCTTCCCTGTCTCACTCACTCCCTGCTACACTAAAAAAAAAAAATTCTTCTTCTTCTAACTCCAGTACTACTATTACTGATAATTCTACTACAACTAGTTGTGCATCCTCTACAACTACTATCTAAAATTGTATTTCCACTTTTGCTCCTATATCTCCTTGCCTCTTTCTTCTCTTCTTCTGCCTCTTACTTGTCCACTTCTGCATCTTTTTCGTCTTCCTTCTGAACCTTCTCCCTCTTCTTTGATTTTATATCTTTCTCTTCATCCTATTTCTCTCTCTATCCTTTTTAGCTCTGATGACTGTCAATTTTTTTTTCTTATGGATGTTGAATAACTTTTTTTTTTTTTAACATGACAGCAACCTCAGTAGAGGAACCTCCCCTGCTTGTGTGTGGGTAATAAGTCCTACATACAACCTTCATGTATTCACCTCTGGCTGAAACTTCAATGGATTTCACAAGGATATTTTCCTCTTTGAACCTCCTAGCTTTAGCTGTTTCTCAATGCACTCCATGTTGTGTCACACCAAAGCTTAGTCTAGTGTGCACCTTGACATTCTATATGCTTTTTTTTTTCTTTTTTTATTCATATTATAAAAAGAAGATTATAAAGGCCATGATTTGGAATCCATTGTTGTCAGCATGCTAACAAAGAGCATCAGGTTTTAGGTGCTTAGACTGAAAAAAAAAGAAAAAAATATAAAAAGAAAAAATACAAAAATTTGTAAGGATATTTTTGCACAGTTAAAGTAGTGTGTGTGTATATATATATTGTATGTGAATTGACACAGTCTTTGGTGTGTACTTTCAGTGATTGATGTAGCTTTTGTTGACTTTGCTTAACAGAAAATAGGTTTGATAGCAACAGTAGTTTGAATGAGCAGAAGCATTATTTTTTATGTAGGAGAAATGTAAATGATATATCATTGTCACACCTTTTATACAGATGAAACATTGAAATTTACATGCACCTTCTCAGTGGGAGCTATTTCTAGAAACAAGATGCTAAAAATCAATTAGACAGTTGTAGGGAGAGATGTAGGTTGATTTTCAAACTTGTCCATAGGTAGATTCATAACATCTCTATATTTTTATCTCTCACATGACGTATGTTTATCTTGCTATTACTATTATTTTTATAGTAAGTGATGAGTTTCTCAGATGTTCTGTTTTCCGACTTTTTCAGCTTATGTCTAGTCAATGGCCTTATGAACTTGGCTTGTTGGACACAAAGTGTAGATAGGAGAGAATTGATATGATAGAAATCAAAATTTTTGTTTTTGGAAGATGCTGTGAATCCCAAACAGCTTAAGTTGTTGGTTGTATTTGAAAACCAGCAGCTTTTCTTGGTCCCAGAAAGCCTGTGTGATCTCTCTCATGTTTAAAAATAAGTTGATATAGTCTTATTAAATGTAAGTACAGCTTTGGTGTTGATGAACAGTTGTAATTTCAGTACAAGGAAGACTTTTTTCACTGCTTGTATCCCCCGCAGAGTGGCACTTCTGTGGCGGACATTCCTTAGGTGTCTTGATAGCCAGTTTCTTGGAATGAGGCTTAAACATAATATCGGTGATGCATATCTTCTTTGCTAGTGGGAAGTAGAAGAGAAAAACTTTTTGAAGATCATAACTACATGTCGTGTCATTCTCATTCCCCTTTATTCTTTTCCTTCTGACTCGTCTAGGTGACGAGGACTCATTGTACCAGTACTGTGGCTAATGGACTGCTGTTGTACTGTGCTGTCATACAGTATTCTCATGTAAAGTTGCTCCTTTGAACGTCATTTACCCAAGGGGATTCAGTACCCATGATCATTATTTCTTTTGTATTATATTTCCATTTGTGGTATAGAAGAATGATAAAAAAAAAATTGGTCATTGTTAAAACACAAAAGAAGTTTGCTCAAATGTTTCAAAGCTTTGGACTTGTATCTTCCCAAATATGGGATATAAGCTCCTTATATATGTGAGTTTAAGCAAATACCATGTGAGGACTGCATTTTTTAGATAAAAGATCAGGAATTTGACATTCAAAATACATTTCTGTGTCAAGTCTTGTGGGTTGTTGATTGGCTTGAGCACTCGTTCAATCTCTACTGGGTTGTTTTTTGCAGACAGGGTTTTGCTTTCTAAAGCCTGTTCTTCTATAGCAAATTCCATCCGAGAAGGAGACAACCCATTCACCATAATGATAATAAGGAACTTTCCTGCCACAGTAACTCTTGTAAAGTTCTGAAGTACTCATTAAGCATGAGTGTGAAAATGGACTATAGAGTACTATTCTTCTGGTAAAAGAGAAGATGGAGGATCATTATAATCAGAGGCCTTTTTTATCACTAAGAGTAACTTCAACCAAGATGAAAGGATTCTGTTTTAGGGTCTTCTGTTTATGAACATACAATATATACATACAATATATATATATATATATATATATATATATATATATATATATATATATATATTTATATATGTATATATATATTTATATTTCTTTATATTCAAGCCATCAAAATGCAGTCCTTAGATTGTTTTTTGGCCGATCCCCCACACCAACTAAAAGTGAACTATGTGACTGTTTTCGTATACTTGGAGTGTGTTGTTGATAGTTTGGGCTTTAGAAGTACTTGTGAGATGTGCTTTCTCTGTTGTCTGTAAAGATTTTTTTTTTCTTTTCCCGTCTCATACTGTAATCTGTATTTTTTACCTTTTCCTTGTTTTGACTACAGTTTTTAATACTCAGATGTATTTATCCCCCTGAAATTATTTATTTTGAAGTTCATTTACATAGTCTGTGTATTTTCTACTTTTTAGAAAAACAAAAATATTTTGCCAAGTTTATCAGTTTTGGAAAAAATTATCCTGCCAT